>JAIUZE010007963.1:0-82454 GCA_022085475.1 Heliosperma pusillum | reverse complement strand
GACCGAATGGACCAAAATATAGGTATTTTACGACTATTTGTCATAATTTTATAAAGTAATCAAGTTTTTTATCGTCAAAACCAACTTTCTACACTAAATATGGTAATTATTTTTGTTAAAGATGCTTTGATCAATTAGTTTATTTAACTTATAAAATAAATTTAAATTATTATATACTTGAAATAAAAAAAAACTATTAATTTCGGTCCATTTAGGTCCAGGACCGGACCGGACCGAAAATTACGGGTTTGGTCCGGTCCAAGACCGAATTGTTTAGGTCCGGTCTTTGGTCCACCAAAATATTTTTTTCGGTCTTTGGTCCGGTCCGGTTTTGGACCGATGCTCACCCCTAAGTAGGTGAATGTAGGTTCGAATCGTATATATGTTATTCTTGCTTATACTTTCAAGAGCAAAGTAAAATTAAGCAATTAGACCAAAGTTTCTTAATTTTAATCTTCAACTTTAAATTAAACTCGAAAAAAATAAGACTATAATTCTCCATATTTTTTATAACTAACCTAGTTCCATCTACCAAAACAAAACCTAACTCTATTTCTTTTCCCTCTCATTTACTTGGCATGCTTCGCGTTGAAGCAAAGCCGTGTTTTACTTTGAATGAATGAGTATTGGATGGTGTATCATTTGTTGTCTCATATCATTTTTTTCACTTATTGATAGCAATTTTTCTCATATGGACACTAGTTGTGTACATGGATGCAACAATTTTACGGTTACCAAATGTACACAAGAAATGACCTGAATGTTACTTCACTAAGTATATTAAAGAATACCAATAAAAGACATAAACCTAGTACATCGGTGGCATCACTTGGTCCTGACAAAAGGGTTGATAGTCTGATACTTACAAAATGGGCATATGTCGAGCATAATAACAACTTATTACATAATATTTCCGACATAATGGTTTCAAAAATACAGATAACCACATTATCTTTTGAATTAGCGCACTCTTTACTATCCGGGCTCTTAAAATATATTTAACATTCTCCCATATTTTACTCATGGTTATGACAAAAATCAAAATAAAAACTAGCTCTAATGAATGCAAAACTTCAATTGAATGCTTTTCCACAAAAGTTCAGATCCTGTAACTTGCAAGTACCTCAAAAAAATTACTTTCATAATAAATGACCAATAAGCCTATCTATAACGTAAAGAGGCTTGCGATTGCTCTATCCTTATACTATAATTATTAACAAACATAAAAGTTAAGATTGCTTTTTAAGTTTGTACTATAAACATCACAAAAAAAAAATCATCCAAGTTTGTCAAGCTTTAAGTAGTATCTAGTGTCTTCACTTTAAGAAGTGGTATTCCAATTCACATTACAGCCCATGAACTCTTCGTCCTCATTGGCTGGAAGTACAATTCAAAAGATATAATGTCAAACAATAGAATTAGATATAACACAAATGCTTAATTACATATGGAAGAAAATGATACGGAAAAATAAGAAAAATGAGTTTTTTACTATAAGGTTATACGCATCATTATAGCCAAAGAGCCAACTACGTGAAGTAATCAAAGCTTCCACATTATCGAGAAGGTAAGAACTCCTCCATTTGTTCAAGATCCTACCTCCTATACTAAAAGTGGATTCCGAAGCAACCGTTGTAAGCGGAACAGTCAAAATATCCCTAGCAAGATAAGCTAGCTCACCATATTTCTTTTCATTTACTTGCCAAAATTTTAAAATATTCAAATTTTCATCTCGGCTAAGCCTAGTATCATCCAAGTATAAATCCAACTTGGACTTCACTGAACTAGTATATGATACACACTCTTCACTGTCAAGATCCTGATGTTTGTAAGAAGTTAGTGTTGAAAATTATTTACATTTAAAATCTGATAAAATAAGAATGAAAAAAGTCAAATGCAAACGAACATTTACCAGAACATACCATGAGAGCATACTTGCGCTTACGATTGGTTGAATTTGCACTTGAGGGGTTAACATTTTCAGGTACAATGCTGGTGTCTTTCGGACTATACTCGTCAAAGAGTTTTCTAAGCTTAAACAACACATCATTTACCTCTAAAGATGCTTTCCACTCATCCTCTCGTATATCTTTTCATAACAGTATTTAAGAGATTGCTTCTTAAAACGAGGATCAAGAATCATAGCAAAAGCAAATAAAGTGTTGTAGTTATCTCCATTTGAGTGCAACCAGTACTTATTAAACTTATCTTGCATTACTTTACCCATATCTCTTATATCTTTATCTCCATCTTTGACTAAATCTTTTAGAAGCATTGCAATTCTCCAAACATTCTCAAAATATAAGTTTGCAGTAGGATACTCGCTTCCAGAAAATAAATTCGTTATGTCACAAAATGGCTCTAAGACATCTCTAACTTTTTCAAATTTTTCCCATTCCTTAGAATCTGGAAAATGAATATACAAGGGATCTTTTTGTTTCAACTCCCTAAATGCAGTACGGTATAAAATTGCTCTGTCGAGCATCATGTAAGTAGAATTCCATCTAGTCGGAACATCCAGCCATAAGGCCTTAGTCTCTGAAATAGCAGCTAAAGTCACGCAAACCCGGAAAGATTTCATTCTAGACTCGGACCACTTGATATATTTTACACTCAACCTTATCTTTCTCACACTTTGTTGTATCATATTAAGACCGTCTTGAACAATGAGATTAAGAACATGGGCAGCACATCGAACATGTAAGTATTGACCTTCACTTAATAATAAGCTAAGCCTCTATCATTAAGCGAATCTTTCAAATAGTCTTGCATTTTATCATTACTAGAAGCATTATCTAATGTTATAGAAAATATCTTGCTCTCAATACCCAACTTTTTAAGTAAGTTTGATACGACACTATACATTTCATACCCAGTATGCGGTGTTTCTATATGACAAAAGTTCAACACCTTACTAACAAGCCTCCAACTATCATCAACATAATGAGCTGTCAAGCACAAATAACCTTCAGTTTGACAAGAAGTCCACATATCGGAAGTTAAGCAGATACGCCCAGACACATTTTTAAGAATGTGTAGCAATTCAACCATCAAAGACTTGTGCAATTTCAAACAATCAGCCTTTGCAGTATTTCTAGTAATGGTTCTTACTTGGCTGTTTAGATATGTGTGCACTGTCCTATTTGCATCATGTTCAACCCAAGAAAAAGCAAAACCATGTCTTATGATAGCCCTAGCTACCAACTCCCTGTAGACATTCTGGTCAAAAATCTGACCTTTACCTTTTGTCTCTAAAAAAACTTTATAAGCAACACACTTTGTGAGATGGTAATTTAAATTCTTGGTTCCATAATGTGAATTAGCAATGAAATTTGCAATTTTACAATGGGAACATAATGCTCTCTGCTTTCCATCAATGCTATCTTTTGCAGGAAATACTAGATACTCATCCCAAGCAGGACTTCGTTTCTTACCAGGCTTATTAATAGGAAGTGGAGGACTTACAGCATCAATTGTGTCCTCAGTAGTCTCAATAAGTGCCTCAGGAACATTATTACTCGCCTGGGTAACAATGTCATCCCCTTCGTCTTCGTCAAAATGTACCATAACTGGAATTCAAAAACAAGATATGATCTTTGACCACAAACATATGTACCAGATAAAAGAAAAATAGGCATAGGATGAAATAAAATTGTAAAGACTGGAATAAGATTAAAGACATATTACACATGTACAATTGTACTTATCTCAACAAAACATCAACAGCAACAACAAGAGTAAGCATCCACTTGACACACAAATCAATAAACATAACAAACATATATGAACTTGAATACACCCTCCTTGAAGATGATGTACAAACATTAACCCATACTAGAAAAATCATAACATAAGCATAAAAAGAACAAATTAATAGATAATAAGAAGCTTATATAATAAACACATGATCGATGTATGACAATAACAACAACAAAAATCGAAAGGTAAACATTTAGTATTTAATTATTGTAATTACCAACAAGGAAAAAAGAATTACCTGGTTAAGTGTGGACAAGATGAAGAATTAAGGATGCCGATGAGTTTTTGTTAAGTGTTTTTGCTTCTTCTTTTTACGGAGTATTTAATTTTGCTTTGGGTGTATTATTGGTAATGGAGGAGTTCAATAATGATTATTGAATATGTTGTGGACTTCTCTAGAAATGAAGTAGCAATAGCCAGAGAATACTAAGTACTAGTGCAACAAGAGTTGAATAGTTTCATTGCAACTAGGTGTATAGGTAGTTAGGTACGTGTCATTATATTACGCATTGCTTGTGTCTTATAGTTTAGTTGGTCCGAAAATTGCTAACTAGTTGATAAAAGTGGCGCTAACTTTCCATAAATTTCCATCATTTTGGCGCCTAAATAACTTTTAGCAATTAGTCTTGCTTGTGACAGATCTATCCGTCACAAGCTTGTGACGGGTAGTGACCGTCACAAATGAGAATTTGTGAACTCTTAGAATAATCAATAATGTATAGAAGTAATAGGACAAATTAATGGGTCACCTTAAAAATAAAATAGATAAACAGATGATCGGGAGTCCAAGACACAGGGATATCTTTTTGTTGCGCAACTTATTTAAAAGACGGTCTCAAATTACTAAAGTATAAAATATACTCGTAATATTAGTAATCGGACAAATGTATAAAATGATCTCGTGTTTTTTATTTTAGCATGAAAGTACGTAACTCAATATAATAATTTTTGTTGTCATATGGTTTTTAAGATATGATAATTGTGAGTTGTCTCTATATTATGGAGTATTTAACGGGTTAACGAGCAATACATATGACTTATAATTGAGTTGTGCTAGCTAGTCGTAACTTGTGTATATTTCACAAGTTCTCACTTAAGACGAGCAATTATCCGTCTTAAACTAATCGTAACTGAAACCGACTGAAACTCGGTCGAGTAAGGCATACTTGAACGAATTAGAATACTCGACCAAGTTTCGACATTTCGGTCAAGTGGCTCAAGGCTGAATCACATACAGTATGACACTGACACCTGGCAATCTGGCATACTCGGTCGAGTCACAAAATTACTAGACCACCTAACTCGGTCGAGTCACCATAATACTCGATCGTGTATCCATGGTAGTTCTTACGGTTCGTATTATAACATAATTACGATAAAATATTATAAATCTATTAATAAATAATTACCTTATTGCATATATTGACCA
Organism: Heliosperma pusillum; assembly: GCA_022085475.1. Taxonomy (NCBI): domain Eukaryota; kingdom Viridiplantae; phylum Streptophyta; class Magnoliopsida; order Caryophyllales; family Caryophyllaceae; genus Heliosperma; species Heliosperma pusillum. The sequence continues at coordinate 77,266 of JAIUZE010007963.1, read as the reverse complement.
ATCATGGTAGCTAGTGATGGTTATTTAAGTGTATTTAATTATGTAAAGTAATTAATGATTATACAAAACAAGCCAGTGGAGGTTATCTATAGAAGTATTAATAATTTATAAACTGCATTTATTAATAATTTGCCAATAAGTGAGAATTGTACAAACAATATGTATTATACTATAAATCGATCTCATCATGGATCAAACTCACAATAATCTTGTCCTTAGATCATTAGTAGAAGAATATGTAAACTTTTGAATAATAAGATTTAAAGGAGATTTAAAAATATATGTTAATTATTCGTAATAATATACAAACATTTTAACCTAATATCAACTAGGATTGTTTGAAAGTTATTAACACCAATCTGTAATATTGATATTCTTAAACTACAAAACGTAATACGCTTTAGACTATAGGGATTAATTGGTTGAGATTATGTTAACGTCGTTACGATATTTAAGCAATCAAGAAACGACAAAATGTTAGACTTCCCACAGTTACAAATACATAATATTGAAAACTGGTTTTAAAAATAGAAAGTTACTCGAAATAGACAAATAACCAAATCGAATTTAGCAGAGATGTCTCTCGAAATAAAAAGCTACCCGAACTAACCCAACCTGAACTAACCCGACCCAAAATACCCTTAGCCCGAAAATGACCCGGACCAAAACACGCCTGGCCCGAAAATGACCCGGACCGATATCACCCGACCCGCTTACCCGAAAATGACCCGGCCCACATACCCGAAACAGACCTGAAACCCGAAAGGACCCGACCCGACCCCACCCCACCCGATAATCTGTTAAACCCGTATTGACCCGACCCGAATTGGCCTGACCCGAACCCGACCCGACTGACCCGTTTGCCAGGTCTAGCTGATACCCTGAGATTTCTTCAGACCTTTCCACCAAAAATGTGACAGAAGAGAATCAATTCTCGTAGCCACACTTATCGGTAATTTGAACACCGATAGAATAAAAGTTGAAAGATAAGAAAGAATAGACGAAATCAAAGTGAGTCGACCAGCTTGTGAAAGAAGAATACCATTCCACGAAGATATTCGTTTGGTGATACCATCAATTATATATCTAAATATAAGCTTCTTCGAAATACCCCTGTCAATACCAATATCAGTAGGAGCACCTAAATATTTTCCCATCGTTGAAGATCCATTAACATCAAAAATTTCATAACAGTCTTTAGCAAAGGATAAAGTAGAATGAGGGCTTACCAAGATGGCCGACTTATTTTTATTAATCACCTGACCAGAAGCCTTGCAATACTGATTAATGATTTTATTCAGAGCCCGACAAGAATTAGAATTACCTTCAACGAAAAAAATGGAATCATCGGCAAACAAGAGGTGAGAGATAGCTTCCGACCTTTTCGACATCTTAATACCTTTAAGAATACCATTCTTTTCAGCACAAGTAATATTCTGAGATAGGATTTCTGTACATAGGACAAAAATGTAAGGAGACAAAGGATCCCCTTGTCTTAACCCACTTTTGGGAATTATCCGTTTAGAAGGAATCCCATTCACCAGTATCTCATAGGAGACAGTCGTAATACATTTCATAATAAGAGAGACAAATTTTGGAGGAAATCCAAGAACATAAAGAGAACCCTGAATAAAATTCCAGCTCATACGATCATAGGCCTTGCTCATATCAGCCTTAAAGGCCATTTTTTGCTTTATCCTTTTTCCGGAACTTGAGATTGAGTGAAATAACTCATTTGCAATCAAGATGTTATCCGAAATGCTTCTCCCAGGGATGAAAGCATTCTGATAGTCACCAATAACCCTTCCAATGATTTTTTTCATCCGATTAGAAATGCATTTAGTGATTATCTTCATAATATTATTGCATAAACTAATAGGTCTAAAATGTTCAACCAATTCAGGGGAAGAGACCTTAGGGATTAAAGTAATAAATGTACGATTCAATTCCTTCAGGATATGGTTACCATTAAGGATACCTAGCACAGCTGAGATAACGTCATTCTTAATAAAGTGCCAACATCTTTGATAGAAAATGGCATGGATCCCATCAGGACCAGGAGATTTCAGAGGGCCAAGTTGGAAAACAGCAGTTCGAACCTCTTTAGGAGAAAAAGGTTTATTTAAATAATCTTTATCATCCTGATCCAGCTTAGAGCTAACTTTACTAAAGACAGGAGATTCAACGCTCATAAAATCATCAAATGGCAAAATTTCCGAGTTAGACTGAAAGAGCTCGGAATAATAATTATCGAAAGAATATCTGACGATCTTTTCATCAAAAGACCACTGCCCATGGTCCAAGACAAGACCCTTAATGAAGTTCCGCCCAGATCTTCCTTTAACATGATTAAAGAAATATTTTGAACACGAGTCACCCTCATTGATCCATTTAATTTTAGCTCGTTGTTTCCAGAATAAACCAATAGACGCTGCAAATTCTCTGGCCTTAGAATCCATTGAAAGGAAATAAGAAATATCGCCACTAGAAGAACCCATCTCAATCCCTCTTTCCAACTCCTTATCAAAGTCAGTCCATTTGCAATTCCATTCAGATTTCTTGGATAAAGTCCATTTTTTAATACCAGACCGTGCCCTTGATAATTTCCTGACTAGACAAAAAGCAGAAGAGCCAAATACAGGTATCTTCCACTCCGATTGGACTTGAAATAAGCATTCTGGATATTCCAAACTCCAAGCCTCGAGTTTATAGGGTCTTCCTTTTTTTAGAACTACTAAATCAGAATAAAAAATAATAGGAGCATGATCAGAAATCTGTATAGGTAAATGAAGAACTCCCGAATTAGGAAATAAAATATTCCAATCCCACGATCCTAGAGCCTTATCCAACCTTTCAAATATAACATCTCCTGAATTTCTTTTATTACACCATGTAAACTTAGGGCCTTTAAAAGGAATATCCATAAGATTGTGCGACAATTTCCAGCTCCTAAAACACTCAATTCCCCGTATAGGCCGAACAGAGCCTCCAAATTTATCATCCTGATATTCCACTTGATTGAAGTCACCAAATAGAATATATGGTTTAGAAAAGGAATCCAACCATATAGATAATGAGTTCCAGATAGGTTCCCGTTTGTGCCAAACAGATTCGCCGTAAATAAGACAAAGATACCAAGAAACCTCATTACCTTGCATTACTTCTACAATGATAAAATTTTGACAGACCCATAATAAACGATACATATCCGAACTTCTAAATCCAAACCATAATCCTCCTTTTGTTCCTAATGCATCAATCCCAAAACTACAAGGGAATGAATTTCTAAAGATAAGATCAACCGACGCAGTACTACATTTCGTTTCAATTAAAAACAGAAAATCAAAGAAACTAGACGCTAGAATCGCTCTTATTTTCGGAATAGAAGGGGCGAGCGGATTATTAAGACCCCTACAATTCCACGAGAGGCCCTTCATGGAAGACAAGGGGATTGAGATGGGTCAATCCCCGCAACACCATTATCATCCGAATCTTCGGAACTAGAAATAATCATTTCGAAATCTTTGATTCCAATATGAAACCCACCATGAATGCCACTCGAGGAAGCCAATTGATGCTCATGGAAGCTTGCCGCTTTCTTAGGCTTAGAGGTAACACTATCAAATTCTTCATCATAGGAATAAAGCTCATTATTCCGAACTTGAATGCATCCAGGAGCAGAAAAGGCTTTCCTCTTACCCCCCTCCTTGACCGTCACTACCTCATCAGACACCAACTGGAGACTCTTGCCACCACTCCATAATTTACGCAGACGCGTAATACATTTACCCTTTCCAAAACAACCAGGATCCACCACTACAGCATCATTTAGCATATTAGGAACAGAAGGCGACTCCAACTCAGTCACACTTGGCTTAAATTCACCCAGACAAACTGCATTCTCACCTCCTTTATCGGCCAAAAAAGAAGAAAAAGCAGAATCTTGAAGAGGATTTCCGGCAGCAGAGGAACACATACCACCATCATTAAGAGAGTAACTAGGTTCACTAACACCAGAAATAATATTCAAACTGATCCTAGGAGGATAATCACTAACACAAATACTGTTCCCACCTCCAACTTTCCCAAATGGCACAGCATCCTCACCAAATAGAGGGCTCAGGTCCTCCATAGCGTCACAAAAAGAAGAGTCCTTTGATGAAGACGATTCCATAATTGAAGAACCAGAGGAATCACCAGGACTGCCAATAGCCTCAGCAGCAGGTTGAACAGTACTAGCATCCAACCCAAGAGCAAGATTCAAATTACCAGAGGATGAAATGACTTCATTCATATTTGAACCATGATCAATCCCAAGATCAGAAGCAAGTCCAAGAGCAGTAATAGCATCATCAGCAGCAACCCCATCAATATTTATAACAGGATTACTAAAATCCCCATCAGCATCAGATTGAAAAGCCTGCTCATTCTCAACAGAAAGATTCAAATTCACCGTAGGATCCATAGCTTCAAAGTTTTCAGGCGAACTCACTGGCTCATGATAAAAAACGGGTAGGTTAGAAGGAGCATCAAAGAACTGGCCATATCCTTGGCCTTCATTATCCAGCTCAATAATATGGTTCCTTGATTCCACCCTAGCTCTAATAGACCCAAGAATAAAGGCTTCCTGATTGAACTCATACTCAGATTCACCATGACCCACATGACCCTCATAAGGATCCCCAAACATCCAGTCTCCATTCTGGTTAGAAGGCAGCCCATAAGGATCACCTTCATTACTTCTTCCACCCTCATCAGCAGACAGATTAGGCCCCTCATTCACCTCAGGAGCCCCATTTAAAGCAGGAGAGCCATGAACAAAGGAATCATTTCCAGTATATGCAATCCCTTCCATCCCATTAACTGCGTAGATACTAAAATCCCCTTGATCAATATCATTACCAGTATGCAAGGTCCCTTCTTCCTCATGAAAACCATTGCAGACTTCCACATTGCTAGGACCCAGATCAGCCCCATTCATAACACCATTTAATTCCGCCTCCATAGGATGATCATCCCTCAGCCCATGATGATTTCCATACTCAGGACCATCCCTCATATTAGGATGATTAATATGATTTTCTTCAGTCACCATACCTTCCCTCATATCCCCATTTTGATAGTTCTCATGAGAGAAATGGACATTGGCTTCCATCATAATATTATCTCCATTCCCATTTTCATATATTACAGGACAAGTAAAAGGAAGCATATGAATAGCAAACTCCATCCCTGGATAAATACGCCCACCATCAACAAGCCCAAGATCAAAATCAATCACCCTTTCAGGAAAGAAATCCGCAGGGGCAGAAACACCCTCTTGACACCCCAGTCTTACTCTAGAAGTAGCATATCTAGTGGTAGATGGCAGAGCTCTTAAGTCAAGATTAAACATGGTATAATTGTATCGATTTTGGAACATCACAAAGCCTCGATCATAGGTTCTTTCAAGAGTGTTGTTAATATTAGAAGTAATACTTGCATTACTGTCAGAACAGAGAGATACCTTATGTCCAATTTTGCCACATCGAACACAATACTTGAACACCTCTTCATATTTAAATTGAATCCAGAGAAGATTATTACCACCACAAAGTAAATAGAACCCAGGAATTAGGGGATCATTCAGCATAATAGTAACTCTAATCCGTAAATAATCATGCTCAGGGACTGTACCAAATTCCTCTACAGAGAAATTCCCCCCAAATAGCTGACCAGCTATATTTGCTGTGTTTGAGTTTAGAAATTCAAAAGGAAGACCACAAATTCGAACCCATAGCTTAGCAGATGGAAACCTTACAGAGCGAGGGATCATGCCAGGCATCCATTTTCGTAGCACCATAAGCGCACCATCCAGGACAATAATATTGCGATTTAGAAGTTCATGAAGATCTTGAGGGCTTTCAAAATGAATGGCATAAATATCACCCACTCTATGGACTGAAGTATGACCTCTAGTCACCCAATTGTCTTCAATCATCCTGTTAACATTATAAGCTCGAAATAACCTATAATCAACCAAAAACCCCAGTAAGCATTTGCTCCAGAAACTGAAGGAATTCCCCAATAGGTCTGGATTAGGGGAGACAATTCCTCCAGCTCTAGGATACCTCCATTCATTAAATAGCTGAGGATTGACTTCACTTTCATTCTGGAAATTAATATTATTGTGAATATCTCTTGTTCCACATTGAATTCTTCTGAAAAGTAATAATAACGAGGCTCCATAAATACTGATAGATAGAGAAGAATAGAATTAATGAGTTAATGAAATAAGGATGATAGCAGGTGAGAGATGCACTAGAAGAACAGAGCAATAACTTCTTAAATAGAACAGATAGCCGTAGCCTTCAAGGACCTGCAAAACCAACAATATAGCGAAAATAATATCAATGATAATAATATCTAAGCAGGTATTGGTCTCTAGATTTTTAACCAATGAAGATGATTTTAATCAGAAATGATTAGCAATAACTCCACACGCAAGCCATAATCAGGCCAATAAGAAGCCTGTTAGGGAATGATTAAGCTAAAAATAGAGCAGAGAAGAATAGGGAGATCAGAAAATGCAGAAATTCCCAAAAACCAAGATAGCCTTGAGCCCCAAGGTAATCAATAATTGGACAGAAAACGGAGAGACAAAACTCCCTTAACAGATCATTATTATATTCCATGAATCCATGGAGATTAAAAGAATTCTGATAGGAATAAGCTGAAAATTAGGAAAAATCATAGAGCTTAGCCCTAATGATCTAAGCTATTGAGAAGCTTTTTTGGAACGTCACAAAGAACTCTCAGAAGAGAGAAAGACCTTCTCTCTAATTTTAGAGAGAGAAGTGAAAAGTTGTGGAATTTGATAGAAGGAAACATATAATGTCAAAGTACTCACATATAGAATCGTATATTCTAAAATAAAATGGGTTGACACCGTGAGAATGTGAGATGGTCCTTTTTTGAGAAAAATAATTCTCTTATTGCTTCCAAATAAAACAGTGAATTTTATATAAATGAACCGTCTCGTTCAATAATTAAATATTTCAGCGTTACTTTTAATTAAAAATTTGCTATAAGAATTCTACTTGCTCCAACACTTGTACGGTTTTACATTACCAAAGAAACCAAGTTTCCTCCTCTTCCTCGTATAAACAAAGACAAACTTAGTTCAACAATCATGGAGAAAGATGAATCATACCCGTATCAATGTAAACTATTGGGTTTGGCTGAGGATTGAAGATAAAAATCCTAAAACCCCATACGAAACCACATTGTTTGAAAAAAAACTCATTCAACTATTGCGCTATTTCATCACAAAATATGAAATAATAGCCGATTATATTGATTGAGAAGAGGGAAATATGAGATTTTGGTGATTAGGGGGCTAGACTTGTCGCGAGTCTCCAAATTAGTATTTTTAACTACTACAAACGCGAACTAATAGTAAGTGTAAGTAGAGGTCGATCCCACAAGGAAGGTGTTTTGTTTACTAAATGTGTGCAAAAGCAAGTAACTCAATGGGGGTTTTGATATGTTGATGTTCTAAGCCTACTAAAACAAAAAGGAAATAAAATAAAAAGACAAAATAATAATTGAAAATGTATAACAAATATGAGAATGATTCTTGGACCAAGTAATTTCCACCAATAAGTTATGAATTGATCATTGACTCTTCTACTCTATTTGAATATTGAGTACTTTGCTATGAAGTTGTTGACTTCTAGTTCCACTTATGAATGATTATTAGTTACAAGCATAAACAAATAGTCCTTACAATATCGTCAATTTAGTCAAGCGCTCAATTGTATCGAGATTGTAGATTAAAGCGATGAAATTTAGCAAAGATAAACTAATGAAGAAAACAAGCGTTGCTTCACTTTGGTTCATACAAATTTAGTCTTTTATAACTCAACGATGATGAAAAGCATACGAATTGATGAATTATAGTTGCTACAATGGAATAGATAAACAAACAAAAGATTCATTCATCTAATCTAGCAATGGTTAATTAACTAATGACAACTAGTTGATCATTCTAGGTACATAATTAACAAACCAACAATAATGCAAACTAAATTTGATACTCTAATAATGAAATAGAAATAGAATAAGAGTCTTACAATTCAAAATAACTTGGCTTCAAGAACTTGTTCCAAGATGTAGAACTTAGCCTTCCATACAAAATAACTAATACAAAATATAAATTATTAAATGTTTTTCTATGTATTATGATGATTAAAAGATGGAAGAAGATGTCTATAAAGTGATCAACAATCCCTCCTTTTATAGGCCTTCAAAGAGCATCTTTATAAATCCTCATAAAACCTCATAAAACCTCATAAAGTATGAGCATAATGGCTGAATTAAAGAGGAATTAGAAGAGTCGTCGGAATCCAATGCTCAGCCTCTCCACGCAGCTAGCTAGTAGCCGCGCCACGCAGCTAGCCGCTCCTCGCAGCCTGCTTTTCTTCTCTTTTACTCATTTTGACTCATTGTTTTGGGCTTTGACTTGCTTCAAAATCAACACTCTTATGACATCCTTAGCCCAATATTAACCTCTAAAGAAGCCCTTCTCCACTCATAGCAAGAAATCAATCCAATTACCCCATTAAAACACACAAGTCCATTACCAAACCAACACTCAAGACATAAGCACTAAAATCCCCAAATATTCTTCTTAACCCATCATTTAATCATCAAAATAACCTTATTAACCCCTACTAAACTAGACTAATCAAACTCTCCCACGCTTAAACCTTTACTCGTCCTCGAGTAAAACTCAAGGATAAGTCAAAGAGAACCCACACCAAGGTCTATATATCGAAATGTGAGTAGCTTGCTCCAACTCTAAACACCACAATTAATCACTACTACTCCAACCATCTCTCAATACTTAATCCCTCCGAGTAGGTACATGGTCTCAACAAAGTGCACGACCAAATCCTAAAATAATGACCATGTGACCCAAGTTCCCAACCAAACAACATCTAAGCCAAACGATAAATTAAAACACAAAGACACAATGTATTTTAACTCATCACACTTCAGCACCCAACCCCACTTATTACTTCAAATGATTAAATCCCGAACCACCCTTCAAACCTCCTTATGTCGCCAACTACAAGGTAGATCAAGTAATCAAGTAACTTTTTTTTTTTCTCTTTCCTATTCCCTCATTTTGTCTAGATCGCCCGCCCTTGCGGGTTTTCGATCTAGCTTTTATTCCTTACACTACTCTCATGGCACGCATCTCAATTTTTCATTTTACCCGGAGTGCCCTTTCGGGTTTTCACTCCGTCCTCAGCCATTTCACCCAATCTTGCCTAGGCGCCCGCCTTTGCGGGTTTTCACCTAGCTGGGTTATTTTTTTTTTCTTGTTTTTTTTTTAACAAAATAAAATATATACAACATGGAAATCCCTGCCCCACGCTTAATCTTCACATTGCCCTCAATGTGAGGAACAAAAAAAAAAGACATGGAAAAGAGAAAGAAAAACATACCAAAGTACCTCAAGGACCGGAGGGATCTCCGGTACCATCGCTCTTAGAGGCATGATCCGCCTCCCTAAGTTCCCGTGTTTTAGCAAAGTCATCCCAAATTTGGCCTTGTGTAAATGTTAAAGAATCGGGTTTAGGAATGGGTATTCGTCTAGGAATAATGGTGGTTGTTTTTGAAGTGGTGTGGGTAATTTTTTTGTGTTTTGGTGGGAGGTTGTGAGGTAGAAACGGTGGTGGCTCGCTTATTGGTTCTCATCGCGACAATGTCAACAACCCACAACAAGAAAAATTCCAAGTGCACAAGAACAACAACAAAGCTCACTTACAACTCCAAATCTCCCTCAACAAGGAACAATCAACAAAATCAATCACAAGATCAATAATTCACCAACAAAACTCAAGAAACAATGATAATTCCTTTAAATTAAAGCTAGAATGAAAATTCAAGCATAAAATTAAAAGGAAGAGACAAAGTATGAAATTTTTACCAAAAGATGAGAAATTTGCCTCTTTATGATGAGTAATGATAATGTAATCTCCTTATTGCTGAAAATTGACCCAAATCAACTACTTCAACCCAAAATTTCGAAAATTCCGAAATCCCTATTGTTAGGGTTTCAAAAACTCGAAAATTGCTACTAATGTTGAAGGAAAGTAATGGAAATTGGTTGATATATGAATTAAGGATCCAAACTTGCAATTGCGCTCTCATCATCATCATCCATTTAGCATCAATTGGGGGACTGAAACTACTTTATTCAAAATCAAATGCACACATTAAAACATTAAAATCGGGTTGCCTCCCGTAAGCGCTGGTTTAACGTCCCGCACGACGCATGTTCAAGCTTAAGAACCAAGTATGGGGTCACACAGCACTACCCCTTCAATAAGAAAATATCATTCAATTAAGATCGGAGCATGTCAATGCCCTTAGGAGAAGATCATACAAGCTAGCAAAAGAATTGGTTAAGACTTTTTTTTTTTTTTTTTTTTGACAAACTGATACAGATAGCTTATACTGCCTTACGGGCAACATTGATAGCTATCCAGATATAGGATCTAGGATAGAGATTAATAGCTAAACATTTTGACATGCCTAAAACTGATAAAACGTAAATAAGAAACACAACTACAACATTACAACAAGACGATACTATAATAGCATAAGGATGAAGATCGGAAGAATAGCCACAATCGCTCGAACTAGCTTCATCAGCATGAAGGGCCCCCAAGATGCATCCATTCCAACAGCTGAAAGAGAAACAATATCTAGATGTACTTACGCACTTGCGAAAAGCGCGTAGAAATTCAAGGTGATGGACAAGACGACGAAGTCTGCCACCGATGGAGACAAAACTCCTACACCATAGAGATCGATCCCTTTGAACTGAGGGCCAACGGATCATTGAAACCCACATGCAGTGACCAACACGAACCCGCTGAGACAAAACCACCTCCTCACCAAAGCCAATTATTCGATTAACATTCCAAGCAGAACAAAAAAGGCTCCTAAAGAAGGAGATCCATAAGAAGTAAAACGAAAACGGAAAATAAAATTGAGATGACATAACTTAAATAGAACCACCACCTCCAAACCAGCCAGACCCGCCGAAAACTCAACTCAAACCGACTCACGCACTCGCCAACAGACCAAGAACACCCAGTCTCACCAATCCAGAAGAAAGAAAAGGAAACCAACAAATCACCAAGAGGCCAGCAAAAGATCCTAAACTCTTAGACAAAAGGTACAAAAGCTACCACGACCCCAAAAAACCAAGACACAAACTGCGACGGACACGAAACACCAACAGACACACATGCATGCAACAAAAGCGAAAGATGACAGCCCGACTACATCACCACCAGGTGAGACACCGGCATTGGACTAATAGGCGGGGGAGGGGGGCGAGGAGAGGGGGGAACACCTGATTAGTCCAACCACCAACAAAGACCAGCCATAAACAAAGACCAGACCCATAAACAAACTAAGCCGTCATCGGGAACTAACTTAATGTGTGAATTAGTATCCCGCAAATCCAGGGGAGGTGGGGGAAGGGGGCGAGGGGAGGGGGGAACATCTCCCCTGAAAACCAGTTGCATGCACCGGGACACGGAAACTGACAGACGCAGAAGGAAGGGCTCCGGAGAGGGTAGCACCATACCATCGACAACCACAGAGTACACAAGGATCTATCGCCAAAACATCGCCGGAGACAAGTAGGACCCCAAAAGCAGTACAAAATGGAAATAGGTGAGAAAAACGTTAGAAGCACTTGGAAAGCGGAGAGGAAACGTCACCGGAGATGGGCCATAAAAAGCCTCATCTCCGGCGACGGAGCCGGTAGAGGGAGGGACGGCGGGTGGCAGGGGAAGGTGGAGGAGACAGATTAGATTTTTAGGTTTTGTTTTTTAGAGAGAAGTCAGAGGGACTTTTTAGAGAGAGTATGCGGAATAAAAAAAGAAGTAGCATTGGTTAAGACTTTATAACAACTTATAATTAAAAGAAACCATACATAACTCATAATCATATAAGCATGTACACCATACTCATCATGTCGTTTGGATATTTCAAAAATAATCACGGAGTCATGGTATGTTTCTTTATGAAATTGGATCATCGTAATTAAGTTGTTGTTTTTTCCAACCCAATCAAAAGTGTCATCTAAATCCCATAAGATATCACCCAAGTCACTACCCCAGGCTTCGTCATTAAATTGCGGAGGTAAGTTAAAATCTAGTTTGGGTTCACTATGAGACAAAGTGAAACCAAAGTCATTACTCTCGCCCTCATTATAATTTTGAGTACTCGTATCAAGAATAAGAGACATAGGGTAATCATTATTTTTCACAATATCACTTGGACTCGATTCAAGGCTCGGTGAGGTTTCAAAGCAAGGATCAAGATTAAGAGTAGAAGTGGTTATTTCAAATTGTCGGGAATTCTCCACCAAAAGATCAAGAACATCCCATTTTTCTTCGTGTCTTAAATTTAAGAACCCACCCTCACATTTTACTTGCAAATCTATTTGAGTCTCTTGGTTGAAATTATAGAAAACTCCAATCCAAATTCCTTGACTCTTGGCTAGATATAGGTGTTCTAACAAATACTCTTCTAGCCTTTCAAAATAGTGATGAAGTAATTCATCCTCTTGTTGGGGGAAATGGAAAAACATTTTCTAAACTAAAAGACACATGACCCTTAATTAAAACAATATTTTCAAGAAATATTTACACAAGCACACAAAAAAACAATTGCCTTTCCCGACAACGGCGCCAAAATTTGGCTAGACTTGTCGCGAGTCTCCAAATTAGTATTTTTAACTACTACAAACGCAAACCAATAGTAAGTGTAAGTAAAGGTCGATCCCACACAGAGAGGTGTTTTGTTTACTAAATGTGTGCAAAAACAAATAACTAAATGGGGGTTTTGATATGTTGATGTTCTAAGTCTACTAAAACAAAAAGGAAATGAAATAAAAAGACAAAATAATAATTGAAAATGTATAACAAATATGAGAATGATTCTTGGACCAAGTAATTTCCACCAGTAAGTTATGAATTGATCATTGACTCTTCTACTTTATTTCAATATTGAGTACTTTGCTATGAAGTTGTTGACTTCTAATTCCACTTATGAATGATTATTAGTTACAAGCGTAAACAAATAGTCCTTACAATATCGTCAATTTAGTCAAGCGCTCAATTGTATCGAGATTGTAGATTAAAGCGATGTAATTTAGCAAAGATAAACGAATGAAGAAAACAAGCGTTGCTTCACTTTGGTTCATAAAAATTTAGTCTTTTATAACTCAACGATGATGAAAAGCATACGAATTGCTGAATTATAATTGCTACAATGGAATAGATAAACAAACAAAAGATTCATTCATCTAATCTAGCAATGGTTAATTAACTAATGACAACTAGTTGATCATTCTAGGTGCATAATTAACAAACCAACAATAATGCAAACTAAATTTGATACTCTAATAATGAAATAGAAATAGAATAAGAGTCTTACAATTCAAACTAACTTGGTTTCAAGAACTTGTTCCAAGATGTAGAACTTAGCCTTCCATACAAAATAACTACTACAAAATATAAATTATCAAATGTTTTTCTATGTATTATGATGATTAAAAGATGGAAGAAGATGTCTATAAAGTGATCAACAATCCCTCCTTTCATAGGTCTTCAAAGAGCATATTCATAAATCCTCATAAAACCTCATAAAACCTCATAAAGTATGAGCAGAATAGCTGAAATAAAGAGGAATTATAAGAGTCGCCGGAATCCAATGCTCAGCCTCTCCATGTAGCTAGCCTCTCCACGCAGCTAGCTAGTAGCCGCGCCACACAGCTAGCCGCTCCTCGCAGCCTGCTTTTCTTCTCTTTTACGCATTTGACTCATTGTTTTGGGCTTTGACTTGCTTCAAAATCAACACTCTTATGACATCCTTAGCTCAATACTAACCTCTAAAGAAGCCCTTCTCCACTCATAGCAAGAAATCAATCCAATTACCCCATTAAAAGACTCAAGTCCATTGCCAAACCAACACTCAAGACATAAGCACTAAAATCCCAAAATATGCTTCTTAACCCATCATTTAATCATCAAAATAACCTTATTAACCCCTACTAAACTAGACTAATCATTAGGGAATGAGAAAATATGAATAAAAAAAAATACTCCATAGCCATAGAGTGGAAAGAATGAATTGGTGACCTTACATGGCTACATAAAGACAACATGATGTACATAATATCTTACTGTCTGAAATTGGAGGGCAAAATAGCTCGATTGGATATAAATCAAGTGTATAAGGAAATCTCACCGGTGGTTATAGATGGGACTGCCCGATTGGAAGATTGTTAAAAACCTTTACATCTCATGACCCACCATCTCCATCTGCATCTGTAAAATTATTCGTAAATGCAACCAATAATCAATTAACCGCAATATGTAATTGGGCAAAATTATCAAAATCCAGGTGAACTGAAACTAACTCAAATCATTCCTCAATAATTTTAAAATTAATAATACAGATAATTAAAGCCTTAAAAAGGATAGACGATGAAATCAACGAATTTTGCATAAAATTTAAAAGTAAAAAAAATATACGATAGGAGAAACTGATTAAGTTAGTAAGTGAACTGAAGCTTTATTATAGGACAAAGAAAATGGCGGAAATTGAAGTAAAAGGTTAAGATTATCACCTGACATAGAACTTTGTTTCGTGGTTGCTTGCTAAAGAGTGGAGGTAAAGGAGGTGGTTGGGAAGCGAAGATAATGGAGGTGGTTGTTTATAGGTTTTTCGAGATAAATTAAGTAAGAGCGCCTGTGTTAGGGTGGGAGGAGTTATTTGTGTGAAGCACGCTTATTTTAAAAATTGAACTTGACTTGTGAGTTGTGACCTAGAATACAGAGATGGAAAGGTAATGACTGTTTTACCTTCTATTTTTCACTTAATAATACTTTTGTTATATGAGTGTATGGACAATTTTGTCCAATTAATGAGAAAGCTCCAAATGAAGTTTTCGGAAACCATATTGTGCCATGTCAGAAGTTTTGAGGCCTTCTATTAGTAATATAATGATGTCGGTAGGAATACATAGACCTTGCAAAAATTACCCAACCCGAACCCAAACCGCACCTTAATTGAGAACCCAAATCCCAAAATATAATTACTTATAAGAGTTGAACTGAACTGAACTGAACTTATAAGAACTGAACTGAACTTATAGGAGCTGAACTGAACTAAACTTATATGAGCTGAACTGAACTTATATGAACTGAATTGAATTGAATTGAACTTATAGGAGCTAAACTGAACTTAAAGGGGTGACTTTAAGTCCAAAAAAACAGGGCCTAAGGCCCTGTTCTTTCTGACTTTTTAGAGCTGAACTGAACTTAATAGAGCTGAACTGAACTAAACTGAACTAAACTGAATTGAATTGAGCTGAACTGAACTGAATGAAGCTGAACTGAACTAAGGCCCTGTTCTTTTGGACTTAATTTCAGTTCCTATAAGTTCAGTTCAGCTTCATTAAGTTCAGTTCAGTTCAGTTCAGCTCTATTAAGTTCAGTTCAGTTCAGTTCAGTTCAGTTCAGCACTATTAAGTTCAGTTCAGTTCAGTTCAGTTCAATTAAGTTCAGTTCAGTTCAGTTCGGTTCAGATTACTTTTATTTCAGCATTATTATGATTATTATTCTTATCACTGTTATTATTAAGTTAATTCATTTAATATTGTTATTGTTATTATATTTATATTTTTAAAAAATTATTTTATTTTTATTATATCAGCGTTATAATTATTCTTTATATTATTATATTTATGTTTAATATATTTATTTAATTATATTATTACGATTAATGGAAATATTTATTATTATTATTATTATTAATATTATTATTAATAATAGTAATTATTATTATTATTATTATTATTATTATTATAATGTATTAATATATTATTATGAGGCCTATTATTATTAATTATATTTACTTTATTACTATTTATATTATTTATATTGTTTTTAGTTACTATTGTTAATATATTTTTACTATATTATATTGTTATTAATAATGTTATCATTTATATTAGTATTCTTATATTATTGTTTTATTTTGTTATACATCTGATTAGATTATTATTAAATAATATTAATATAATATTATTATTAATAATGAACTATATTATTATGATATTAATTATTTTTTATTATTATTAGTTATATTTTATATTTTATATTATTGTTTATATTATTATATTATTATATTATACTTATCATATTTATTGTTTAGTTACTTAATTTTATATATTTATTACTATAATTAATAATGTTATCATTCATATTAATATTATATTTTTTATTATATTACTATAATATTTTTTTTATATCTTATTTGATTATTATTATTAGATTATATTAATATAATATTATTATTACTAATGATTAATAGTAATAATAGTAATAGAATAAATAATAATAATAATAATAATAATAATAATAATAATAATAATAATAATAATAATAATAATAATAATAATAATAATAATAATAATAATAATAATAATAATAGTAATAATAATAATAATAATAATAATAATAATAATAATAATAATAATAATAATAATAAAAATAATAATAATAATAATAATAATAATAATAATAATAATAATAATAATAATAATAATATTGTTATCTTTTTATTATTTCAGTTCAGTTCAGTTTAGTTCATTTCAGCTCCATTAAGATCAGTTCAGTTCAGTTCAGTTCAGTTCAGCTCTATTAAGTTCAGTTCAGTTCAGCTCCATTAAGTTCAGTTCAGTTCAGTTCAGACAAATTCAGTTCAAAAGAACAGAGCCTAAATAGGGCTGAACTGAAATAAGCTTATTGAAGCTGAACTGAACTGAAAAAATAATTACAAAATAATAACAATAATAATAATAATATGTAAATTTTACATTTTATTTTAATGAAAGCTGCGCGCATCTTATAATAATAATAATAAAAAAAAAAAAAAAATAATAATAATAATAAGTGGGTGATGGCTCAATATGCTGCGAGCTAGGCCAAATCCCTCTGTCAACACATCATGTTTCCCTTAGTGAGAGGGCTGTAAAGCACTCAGGATGCAGTGAAGTAGGGCATGTCTCTGGACAAAGCAAGGATGGTTCCCAGGATGATGAGTTAATAAGTGGAGTCAAGGTCTTCTCTAAAGGTTCTGATGTTATTTTGTCTCCTAACAAATACCATGTTCTGGGACAAATTGGTGAAGATGAAATGGCTTCTGGTGCTTCCACTGATGTGGAACCCCCTAATAAATAGTTTTATGATCATATCTACTTGGAATATTAGAGGTTTTAATAAGGTTGTTAAGCATCTAGAGGTTAGTAATTTCCTTAGAGAAAATAACATTGATGTTCTTGGTTTATTGGAAACTAGAGTTAAGCAACATAAAGCCTCTAGAATTTTGTCTAATAGGTTCAGAAGGTTTAGTAACTATACAAATTATAACTCTCACTCTAATGGTAGGATCTGGTTGCTTTGGAATAATGTGACTACTTCTGTCAGTATTCTGGAGGAGCATGCTCAAGTTATTCACTGTCTGGTGAAGCATTTTGCTACAAGGAGAAGTTTTCATATGTCTCTCATCTATGGGAGTAATAACCCTGATCATAGACATAGTCTTTGGCAGTCTCTTACTGGCTTTGCTGGTATAGTTGGCCCATGGGTCACTATGGGTGATTTCAATGTGGTTAGATACTATCATGAAAAGATCAGTGACACTCCTCCTGCTTTCTCTGAACTAGCTGATTTTAATGATTGCCTACTCCATTGTGGCCTGAATGATCTGCAGGGCACTGGGGCTAGTTTTACTTGGTTCAATAAGCATGATATTACTTCTAGAGTCTACTCTAATTTGGATAGGATAATGGTAAACACTGATTGGTTGGTGCAATTCCCTCAAACTTCTGCTCAGTCCCTTCCTCCTGGGATCTCTGATCATTGTCCTGCTCTTCTTTCCTTTCACAATGATCCTACCCCTAGGAAGCAATTTAGTTTTCTTAATTGTTGGATTGCCCATCCTGCTTTCCTCCAGACTATCTTAAATGCTTGGGACTGTCATATTCATGGCAATGCAATGTTTCAATTGATGGGTAAACTGAAAAAGTTCAGGGTGAGTCTTCCGACTCTTCATAAGGATAACTTCTCTAATATTGGCCAAAGGTTAAAAACGAAAAAACTGGAGCTAGACCAATGCTTTGAAGACCTTCAAATACACCCTTTATCTGCTGAATATATTACTAAAGAGAAAGAGAGTGCTCAGGCTTTTATCAAACTCAAAGAGGCTGAAGTTAGTATTTTTTCTCAAAGAGCTAAACTGCATGATATCAAATACAATGATGTATGTTCTTCTTTCTTCTTTGCTAAAATTAAGGAGAGGCAGCAGTGTCAAATGATTGGGGAGATAATTGGATCTGATGGTTTGCATTACCATGGACCTCAAGAGGTGGGGGAGGCTTTTGTTGGGTATTACAGACAACTTCTTGGGACATCTACTCATGTCCAGCATGTTGATGTTGTTACTGTTGCTGGTGGGGCTTGTGTGCAAGAGCAAGATTATCATTCTTTAGTTGCTCCTATTACTAGGGAGGAAATAAAGAATGCTCTCTTCTCTATGGGGTCTAACAAGAGTTCTGGACTTGATGGCTTTTCTGCTGGGTTCTTTAAGGCCACCTGGAACATTGTAGGAAATGATTTCTGTAAGGCTGTGGAAGATTTCTTTTAAACTGCTTTCTTACCCAAGCAAGCAAATGTAACCATTCTTACCCTCATCCCTAAGAAGCCTATTGTTCAAACAGTTAAGGATTTCAGGCCAATTTCTTGCTGCTCTATAATCTATAAAACTATTAGTAAGATCATTACTAATAGGCTTCAGGCTATTCTGCCTTCTCTGATTGGGCTTGAGCAGGCTGCTTTTGTCAAGGAGAGGAATATTTTTGAGAACATTATGCTTACTCAGGGGCTACTCAAGGGTTACAAAAGGAAAAATCTTACCCCCAGATGCATGCTTAAGATTGATATCAGTAAAGCTTTTGATTCTGTTCAATGGGATTTCATTCTCAATATGCTCAAGACTTTAAAGTTCCATGACCTTTTTATCAAATGGATCATGGGGTGCATTACTGGTTCTTGGTTCACCATTAAGGTTAATGGCTCTATCTTTGGGTTCTTCAAAGGCAAATGTGGACTTAGACAAGGTGACCCTCTCTCAGCTAGTCTTTTTCTCCTTAGCATGGAAATTTTATCTAGGAGTTTAAGAGGTATGAATAGAGAGCAGGATGTCTCTCTTCACCCCAAATGCACTAAACTTGGGTTGAATCATCTTATTTTTACTGATGATCTCATGATCTTCACAAGGAGTGATTTGCCTTCTGTCCAAAAAGCTGCTAATATCCTTCATTCTTTCTCTGTTTGCTCTGGTCTTAGAGCTAATTTTGAGAACTCTGAAGCCTACTTTGGAGGGGTATCTGATGTTCTTAAAGCTGAAATCCTTACTGCAATTGGGATGACTGAAGGATCCTTTCCTTTTAGATATCTTGGTATGCCCATAAACCATTCCAGACTCACTCAACATATGTATGAAGGGCTCACTCTTAAGATTACCAGTCTCTTACATAAATGCTCACATACAAACCTTTCTTATGCTGACAAGATTCAGATTATTAATTCAATGATTTTTGGCCTGGGCAACTTTTGGAGTAGCAGCATCCTTTTGCCCAAATCTGTTTGCCTGTTCATTACTAGAGCTTGCAGGCAGTTCTTTTGGGGTGTCACTACAGGTGCTAGAAAAATCTCCTTTAAGAGCTGGGAGTCTATTTGTGTTCCCTGGTCTGAAGGTGGCTTTCAGGTGAAAGATATCACGGCGTGGAACAAAGCAGCCATGTTGAAATGGCTTTGGCATATTGATAGAGGGACGGGGTCTATCTGGTCTTCTTGGATTAGGAGCTACTTCCTTTCCTATGACACTACCATTTGGAAGCTGCAAGTTAAAGAGTTCCACCCTGAGAGTCTTAGGAGCATCATCATAAATAGAGACAGATGTGCTCTGCAGCTCGGGGGTCTCCAGAGAGTCAAGGATCTTCTGACTGCCTGTTCTACTCAAAACAAATTCTTCATTGGCAAGGCATATGAGGCAGTGAGAAACACTCTCCCTACTAATACTTTGTTTAGCAAAATTAGCAAAGCTTGCATTTTGCCTAGACATAGAATCATGCTTTCCCTTTCTATACAGAAGAAGTTGGCTACTACTGATCAGCTCATCTGTAGAGGACTCATCATCCCTAACAGATGTTCTCTCTGTCAGATGGCTGCTGAGAATTCCAAGCACCTGTTCTATCAATGTTCTTTCTCCAAATCCTTGATCTCTGGCCTAGCTCGTTGGGTAGGGTTCCCTGAGGGAGTTTTCCACCTTCATCCTCTTTTGGTCTGGAATCTCAGGCGTAAGGTTAGCAACTGGAAGAAGAAATGGGCACTGTGCTGTATTGCAGCCTCAGTTTACACTTTGTGGAGGGAAAGGAACAAAAGGATTTTTGAGGGGACTCATCGACCTACTGATGCTCTTGCTCGAGAAATTCAAGTCATCGTTAGTGCTACACTTCTTACTAAAGATTCCAAGATCAATCATGAAGAAATTCTAGAGGCTCTAAATGCTTAGTTTGTTTTTATTGTTTTTCTAGTGGTTATGCTCTTGTAAGAAAACTCATGTATCCATTTTTGAATATATGAGAAATATCCTTCTTGCAAAAAAAATAATAATAAAAAAAAAAAAATAATAATAATAATAACAACAATAATAATAACTATGAATATTAGTTGTTATCAAACTCATAATGGTAATGATAATGATAATGATAATGATAATGATAATGATATATATTTTTAGTTGTTATCATGAGTCTTAGTAATAATATTAGTAAATAGTAATAGTAGTATTAATATTAATATGATTGATTTTGATAGTCATAACATTCATTATAATAACAATAAGAATTAGTGATAATAATTACTGATAATAATAATAATAGTAATAATAGTAGTAATAACAATAGTACTAGTAGTAGTAGTAGTAAATTTTTTTTAAATTATGCTTTGAGCTGATAAAATAATAATAATAATAATAATAATAGTAGTAATAACAATAGTACTAGTAGTAGTAGTAAATTTCTTTTAAATTTCGGTTTGGTTGACGGGCATGGCAGATCTCTTCGACCTGCGGATTTGCTACTTTATTCGTGGGACAGAGGGCGTGATGTGTGTGTTGATTTGACAAGGTCTTCCCCCTTGACTCAGACTGGGATGTCTGATTTTGTGCCAGGACGGGTTGTTGCTGATGCTGCTCAGCGCAAATGTGCTAAGTATAGGGATTTATGCGTGACTGCTGGCTATGGTTTCCTACCCTTCTCTTTCTCTTCGCTTGGGGAGCTGGGCTCGGATGCTGTTGACTTGCTTAAGCGGATCCAGAAGTTCTCGGTATCTCAGGATGCTGGGGCTCGGGTGGCCGCTTATATCTTTACTAGGCTTAGTTTCTCTATAGCTAAGGGGGTGGGGGCCCAGATTGTCTCTCGGCTCCCCACCAACTTCTTGTAAACGTTACATTTTATTTTAATGAAAGCTGCGCGCATCTTATAATAATAAAAAAAAAAAAAAAAAAAAAAATAATAATAATAGTAATTATAATTATTATAATAAATAATAATAGTAATATTAATAATATTGATAATAGTTGCTATTAAAAGAATATCCCCCTCCAGTTCATGATAATTTTTGTATTTTGTATTGCATAGTTTTCGAGACGACACTTTGACTTGATTTCTCTTCATTTATATTCAATTTGTTTTTCATTTAAAAAATATGTTTATAATTTTTTTTATGATGAATGTAAATGTTTTTTTTTGTTATAACGTCTAAATTTTTATATTTTAAATTTAAAACTTATTTATGATCAAAGTTATAATGAGGGATGATTATGAGATGGAGGGAGTATTATTTAATTAATAATAATAGTAATAAAATAATAATAATAATAACTAATATTAGTATTAATAGAAAATTTTAAGTTTATGATGAGTAGAACTGAAATGAGCTGAATTTAGTGGAGCTGGACTGAACTGAATGAAGCTAAGCTGAATTGAACTGAATAGATATGAACTGAACTGAACTGAACTGAATGGAGCTTAACAGAACTGAACTAAGCTGAGATGAACTGAACTGAAATGAGCTGAAATGAGCTGAAATTAAGCTGGAAAGAACAGGACCTAAGGCCCTGTTCTTTTGGACTTAATTTCAGTTCCTATAAGTTCAGTTCAGCTTCATTAAGTTCAGTTCAGTTCAGTTCAGCTCTATTAAATTCAGTTCAGTTCAGTTCAGCTCTATTAAGTTCAGTTCAGTTCAGTTCAGCTCAATTAAGTTCAGTTCAGTTTAGTTCAATACGGTTCAGATTACTTTTATTTCAGCATTATTATGATTATTATTCTTATCACTGTTATTATTAAGTTAATTCATTTAATATTGTTATTATTATTATATTTATATTTTTAAAGAATTATTTTATTTTTATTATATCAGCGTTATAATTATTCTTTATATTATTATATTTATGTTTAATATATTTATTTAATTATATTATTACGATTAATGGAAATATTTATTATTATTAATATTATTAATATTATTATTAATAATAGTAATAATAATAATAATAATTATTATTATAATGTATTAATATATTATTATTAGGCCAATTATTATTATTAATTATATTTACTTTATTAATATTTATATTATTTATATTTTTTTTGGTTACTATTGTTAATATATTTTTACTATATTATATTGTTATTAATAATGTTATCATTTATATTAGTATTCTTATATTATTCTTATATTTTTTTATACATCTGATTAGATTATTATTAAATAATATAAATATAATATTATTATTAATAATGAACTATATTATTATGATATTAATTATTTTTATTATTATTAATTATATTTTATATTTTATATTATTGTTTATATTATTATATTATTATATTATACTTATCATATTTATTTTTTAGTTACTTAATTTTATATATTTATTACTATAATTAATAATGTTATCATTCATATTAATATTATATTTTTTATTATATTACTATAATATTTTTTTATATCTTATTTGATTATTATTATTAGATTATATTAATATAATATTATTATTACTAATGATTAATAGTAATAATAGTAATAGCAATAATACTAATAATAATAATAATAATAATAATAATAATAATAATAATAATAATAATAATAATAATAATAATAATAGTTTAACAAGAGATGAGAGAGAAAGTCGGAGAGAGAAAGCTCCTTCTTGAGATTCTTAGAGTTTTGTGCAAAGGCCAAAACCTCAATTAATTCTCTATCTCTTTTTCAGTTAAATCTAATTAGTAAATAGTAGATATCATCTATTAATCACAAATAGTATTGTAATATTTTTTCTAGTATTCAATTATGGATGTGAACACTTTATTGTCTGAGACCCGTTTACAAGTTTCGAATGCGATCAAAGAATTAAATGCTGAATATGAAACTGTTGATACACGAACAAATGAATGGCAGGTTGTTGGTTCTAGGAAGAAGAAGACGGGTCATGGTAGTGCTCAGGTGGAGAAATTGGCACCAATAGCTGAACATATGGCTGAATCCTCCTTCAGTAAAGGTAATCGTCTCAAGCTTTCAATTGATGATGTCAAAGAGGAAATTGATTATTGGGCTACTGCTGTGTATGGCTATGTTATGGGGTCAAATCCACCTAGAATGGTTATGGAGGGATATCTAAGGCGAGAAATGAAACAGTATAATATAACAAAGATAGCTTTCTTACCTAATGGTTTGCTTGTGATTCGCTTTGAGACGCTTGAACACCAAAAATTGGTTCTGGATAGAGGTATTATGTTGTTTGATGGGAAACCTGTGATAATGAGACCTTGGGATGCAGATGTGAAAATGTCAAAAGTCCAGGTTAAGACAGTTCCTATTTGGGTTAAATTGATGGGCCTTGATTTGAAATTTTGGGGTACTACTTGCCTGGAGAAGTTGTTGTACGTTTCTTAAACTCGATATTAGACACTTCTAATATCATTATACATTTAGTTTACTCTTAAACTAAATAAATCTTATGCATGCATAACTAGATATAAAAGAAAGAACCATTTCTTACTTTGATTATGAAAATATGGGCACAATATTTGAACTCCTTTCAAATATTGTTCTTGAGCTAGTAATATGAGGATGATCTTCCAAGTTTCAAAGTAGAAACTCTCCAATTAGTTGCACCCAAGACTACCCTTAATCTCTACAAAATAATACTACACTAGTATTAAATGTAGTAACCCTTTAAAATGATCTAATAACTCTTAATACTACACTAGTATATTATTAGAGAATATGAACTCTAAGTATTTTGTAAACTTCTTAAGTTTAGTGAGATGTTAGAGAGAAGAAGTGATTTTTGCATGAATGAATTATATGAGGTAGTGTATTGTATAAATAAGAGGAAAAACAAGCCATCTTTGCCTTGTTGAAACCGGTCACCCACACCCCACATGGGTGGGGTGTTGTCACTTCCAATTGTTCTTAACAATGTAAAAAGGTTGAGTGTTGGTAATAGTTTATGGTATGATTATGTCTAATTCCTAATTAGAATAATACACAAAAATAATCACCCTCTTGGTACACTACCAAAACCGGTTCACCCATGTAATATGGGTGTCCATTTTATTTTTGCAATTTGTCATTTGTCACAAGTGTGACATGTGACATATAACATGTAATTTTGCTTAGAAATGTGCATTTAACCAATTTAAATGCAATTTCATAACAAATAAATTAGACTTAACATTTTAAGTCACATTTTATAATTACATGTAAATAAAATGGGTCCTCTCATATTTGGTTAAAATAATCTACAACAGTTTGTAATTATAATCGACCAATTTCACTTATCTCAAATGTTTCATAAACATAATTCATTCTTAGTAATATAACAATTAAATTACTAAAATGAATCTTATTTAATCATATTACAATAAGATATATTTCTCACTCACAATTTAAACTTGGTTCATTTTAAGGGATTAATTAATCTGTATCACTATACAATTAATTAATGTACATGATTAGGGGATTGTCCTTTAGGTGTGACCTCAAGGGCTCAACTGATCACCACCGTCATACGACAGTAACGTCAAACTCAATTGAGCCAATCGTTACCGATTTATGTTGACCAGTTGACTATAATTCATCATCCCTTTGTATTCTTATTATTGAGATTTAATTATGTGATCGCACTATTGTTGAGGACATTTACTCCAACAGTTGTCATCCTTGATTGGGAAGTATGTTAGGGTGGATGATCTCACCTTGAGTAGGAATCTTTTGGGTTTTGCTAAGGTGCTAATTGAGGTTCAGGTTGATCAAACCTTTCCTGATAAAATAATGTTTGAGGATGAGAAAGGGCAGGAAGTGGTTGTGCTGGTGGAGTATGATTGGGTTCCTATCACATGTACCAACTGTAGTGGGATGGGGCATTCTTCTAAGGTGTGTAGGAAAGGGAAGTATGTTGCACCTGATAAGCCTGTGAATGTTCAGACAAGACAAGTGTGGAAGAGAAAGGATATTCTGCCTGTTCAATTGGATACTGTTAACTTTCCTGCTTTATCTAGACCTCAACAGGCTGGTAATGAGGCAGTGAAATCTGCACAGAGGGAGAAGGAAGCTGAGAGGACTCCTGCTGTTACACCATTGACTATGAGCTATAGCTCTTTGTTTACCCCTGCTAGAATCATCACCAAATTGACTAGACATGAGACTAGAATTCCAGGTGGACATGAGGAGGATTTTGTTGTTAAATTTAATAATGCTGTGGGTATGTCTGCTTTAGAAGTGGATAAAAGAGGTGGAGAGGATGGGATTTCCTCTCCAAATGACTAGATTGGGTGTGTGAAATGTTAGGGGTCTGAACAACTTGGATAAACAGAAGTACATTAGTTGGTATTTGCATCAGAATGATATTGAGTTGTTTAGGCTCCTAGAGACCAGGGTCAAATCTGGTTCTCTAAATAAGGTAGTTAGTAATATGTGTAATGGGTGGTCTTATGTTACAAATCATGGTTATCATAATGGTGGTAGAGTATGGGTGTTATGGAAATCTCAAATTTTGCAGGTGTCTATTTTGGACATGACTGATCAGTATATTCATATTAGGGTGAACAGGATTGGAGAAACTGAGTTTTTTCAGTGTTCTTTTGTTTATGGGTTTAATAAACCTGAGGAGAGAGTTGGGCTTTGGGAGGATATGATTAGGTTGAATATTAGCAATCCTTGGATTGTATTGGGAGACTTTAATAATGTCAGGTATGCTGATGAGAAGATTGGGTTACCTGTTAGAGATGCAGAGATCCTTCCTTTTCAGAGGGCTATTAGTCTGAGTGATCTACAGGATATGAAGACCCTTGGGGCGTTTTTCACTTGGAATAATAAGCAGCCTAGTGGTAATAGGGTTTTCAGTAGGATTGATAGAGTGTTGGTGAATGAGGCTTGGTTGAGAATCTGGCCTAATCAGTATGCTTTCTATGGACTAGAAGGGGACTTTGATCATTGTCCATGTATCATTGAGGAAGGAATAGTCAGTGTAACCAGAATTAAACCTTTTAAATTCTATAATATGTGGTGTAAAGTTCCTGAGTATAGAAGGATTGTTCAAGAAGGATGGCAAATGGTAGTTTCTGGGTCTCCAATGTATTGTGTGGTGAAAAAGCTTAAAGGTTTAAAGAGAAGTTTGAAGAGATTGAACAGAGATATTTTTTCTGATATTGAGAGGAATGCAGATGTGGCATATGAATTGCTAATGCTGAGCCAAAGGAATTTACAAGCAAACCCAACTTGTCTTACTCTTATGGATATTGAAACCCAGACAAGGAACAGTTATCTGATTCTTAAACAAGCAAAGGAGGCTTACTTAAGGCAAAAAGCAAAATGTAAATGGGTGAAGGAGGGGGATATCAACTCTGCCATGTTTCATAGAGTTATTCAGCAGAGAAATATGCAGAACAAAGTTTTTAGAATTGATGGCATTGATGGCATTACATATAAAAATCCTGCTGACATTGCTAAAGCTTTTGAACAGTATTATATTCAGCTGCTGGGTGTGACTGGGCAGTCTGAGGGTTTTAGCCCTGGAGTTATGCAGTCTGGGACAAGGGTGAAGGTTGAGGATTGGGCAATGTTGTGCCAGATTCCAACAAATGAGGAGATTAAGGATTCTTTGTTCTCAATACCTTGGGATAAGAGTCCAGGGCCTGATGGGTATAGTAGTTGTTTTTTCAGAACCAGTTGGGATATTGTCCATAATGAGGTGTGCAGTGCTATTAAGGAGTTTTTTAGATCAGGCAAGTTGTTGAAACAAATTAATTGTACTAACCTTGTCCTGATTCCCAAGTTAGACAATCCTGTTTCTGTGAAAGATTTTAGACCTATAGCTTGCTGTAATACTATCTATAAGATCATTGCTAAGGTCTTGTGTCAAAGATTGAGTTCTATTCTTCCTGAGCTTGTTAATCCTGCTCAAGCTGCTTTCATCAAGGGAAGAAGTATTATGGGGAATATACTGATTGGACAGGATCTCATTAGGTTGTATGCAAGGCCAGCTGTTTCCCCTAGATGTCTCATTAAGGTTGATCTTAGGAAGGCTTATGATTCTATTGAGTGGGGCTTTGTGGAGATGGTCTTAATAAATCTTAACTTTCCTGAGCATTGCATTAAAATGATTATGCAGTGCATCACTACTACTTCCTATTCTTTGGTGATTAATGGTACTTCTCAATGTTTTTTTCCTGGTAAGAAAGGTCTTAGACAAGGTGACCCCCTTTCTCCTCTTCTCTTTACTTTGTGCATGGAGTATCTGAGTAGATTACTCAGTGTGATAAGTCAATCCAAGGGGTTTAAGTTCCATCATTTGTGCAAGAGCTTGAGGCTTAATCATTTGTTGTTTGGCGTCAGTTTTAATGACTTTTGATTGATTTTTTATAATTTCTTACCATTGGTAAAAAAACATAAAATAATAATATTGTTATCTTTTTATTATTTCAGTTCAGTTTAATTCAGTTCAGCTCCATTAAGTTCAGTTCAGTTCAGTTCAGTTCAGTTCAGTTCAGCTCTATTAAGTTCAGTTCAGTTCAGTTCAGCTCCATTAAGTTCAGTTCAGTTTAGTTCAGACAAATTCAGTCCAAAAGAACAGAGCCTAAGTCTTGATTAACTGGACCTTCTAAAGGTAAGATATATGACTAAGGCTCTGTTCTTTTGGACTTAATTTCAGTTCCTATAAGTTCAGTTCAGCTTCATAAAGTTCAGTTCAGTTTAGTTCAGCTCTATTAAGTTCAGTTCAGTTCAGTTCAACTCTATTAAGTTCAGTTCAGTTTATATTACTTTTATTTCAACATTATTATGATTATTATTCTTATCATTATTATTATTATGTTAATTCATTTAATATTGTTATTATTATTATATTTATATTTTTAAAAAATTATTTTATTACTATTATATCACCGTTATAATTATTCTTTATATTATTATATTTATGTTTAATATATTTATTTATTCTTATATTATTAAGATTAATGGAAATACTAGTATTATTACTATTTATATTATTTATATTTTTTTTAGTTAATATTGTTAATATATTTATTACTATATTATATTGTTATTAATAATGTTATCATTTATATTAGTATTTTATTATTATAATATTTATTCTTATATTATTATTTTATTTTTTTATACATCTGATTAGATTATCATCTATTTTATTTATTTATTACTATAATTAATAATGTTATCATTCATATTAATATTATATTTTTTTTTATTTTATTACTATAATATTTTTTTTATATCTTATTTGATTTTTATTATTAGATTATATTAATATAATATTATTATTACTAATGTTTAATAGTAATAATAATAATAATAATAATATTGTTATCTTTTTATTATTTCAGTTCAATTCAGTTCAGTTCAATTCAGCTCCATTAAGTTCAGTTCAGTTTTTGTTCAGCTCCATTAAGTTTAGTTTAGTTAAGTTCCGTTCAGTTCAGTTCTATTAAGTTCAGTTCAGTTCAGTTCAGCTCCATCAAGTTCAGTTTAGTTCAGTTCAGACAAATTCAGTCCAAAAGAACAGAGCCTAAGCCATGTTCTTTTGGACTTAATTTCAGCTCTTATAAGTTCAGTTCAGCTCCAATAAGTTCAGTTCGGCCCAACTTTATTAAGTTCAGTTCAGTTCAGTTAAGTTTAGATCAGTTCAGTTCAGTTCAGTTCAGCTTACTTATTTTTAACATTATTATTATTATTATTATTATTATTATTATTATTCTTACTATTATCATTGTTATTATTATATTAATTAATTTGTTATTATTATTATATTTTTTAAAATTTATTATATTACTATTATTTATTATTAAATTTTTAATTTTATTATTTTATTTTTATTTAATATATTTATTTATCACTATATTATTACGATTAATAAATGGGAATATTAGTATTAGTAACATTTATTATTATTATTATTTTGTTATATTATATAAATATATTTTATTATTATTAGTATTATAATTTATATTTATTATTATTAGTATTTATATCATTTATATTATTATATTATAATTATCTTATTAATTCTTTAGATACTTTTATTAATATATTTATTA
Source organism: Heliosperma pusillum (assembly GCA_022085475.1). NCBI lineage: Eukaryota > Viridiplantae > Streptophyta > Magnoliopsida > Caryophyllales > Caryophyllaceae > Heliosperma > Heliosperma pusillum. The sequence continues at coordinate 47,439 of JAIUZE010007963.1, read as the reverse complement.
CTATATTATATTATTACTAATAATGTTATTAATAATAATGTTATCATTTATATTAATATTTTATAATATATTATTATATTATATTAATATAGTATTATACTAATGTTTAATATATTATTATTATTATTATTTATAATATTATATTATTAAATTATACTTAACTTATTTTATTTTAATTTCTATTTTTAATTTATTTATTACTATATTATATTATTATTAATAATTAGATAAGTAATATTAATATTTTACTATTATTATTATTATATTACTACTTTATTTTTATATATCTTATTATAATATTATTATATTATATTAGTATAATATTATTATTACTAATGATTAATATTATTATAATATTATTGTTGTATTATTATTGTCATAATTTTTTTTTTAGTTCAGTTCAGTTCAGTTCAGCTCAGATCAGTTCAGTTCAGTTCAGTTCAGGTCCATTAAGTTCAGTTCAGCTCCTATAAGTTCAGTTCAGTTCAGTTCATTTCAGACAATTTCAGTCCAAAAGAACAGAGCCTAAATGTAGCTCTCCTAGGCTTGAATGAAAAACCAATAAAATCTAATTTTAAAGAAGGTAAAATAAATCAAAGAAAATGATAAAAAAGAATTTCTCACTTCTTATCAAGAAGATGAAGATGCACTTGAGGATAATAGGATGACTTGATTAGTACTTTTGGCCATTAGATTATATGCGGAAAAGAAAATCTAATGTACATCAACGAGTTAAGATCATCCTTTCCTATAATGAAATGAGAATATAAATCCAAAAATAAGTACCCCAATATTGTAACCACATACTCCGTACTATTGTACATCGTCATCGGTTGTATGTAAAATCACAAATTCTCATTTGTGACGGGACGACTATTTTGGTAAAAACTTGCTAGTTAGGTGATTTACTTGTTAGGTGGATCAAAGTGGCTATTCTACTAGTACTAAAACGATGAAATAACGTAAGGAAAAATGCAAGAAGAGAAGTGACACAAGGAATTGGTGACGTGGAAACCCAATGTGGGAAAAACCGCGGGGGGAGTCAGAATCCCTCCAAAGATATGCACTAAAAATGTAAAAGTACTTGCTGAGGTGGTACAGAGTATTTGGACTTAAATAAATAAACAAGATTGACTTTGCTTTGATAATTTCTTGGATGCTTGTATGCTGATTTTAGAGTGAGACAATCGAGTGTCCCCTTCTCCTCTGTTGTTGCTGACTTTTATAGCGTTAACCTGGCCTTCCAACGTCTTTCTTGGTCCTCCTCCGCTCTGCAGGTCCTTTTTTTTTCAGGACGTTGTTGCTGACTCGGTAGGATATAGTTGTTGTGGAAGTGTGTTTGTTACTTTCAATCTGGGTCGTTCATCTCATTTTACTTTCAATCAGGTCCATTCATTTGCTTAATCCATGTACTCTCCTTTTGACCAATACCATATTGCCACGTCAGTGATCCATGTGAGGATTATTTTAAGCCCCAACAATTGCCCTCAGAAAGACGTATCTGGTGACACGTGTACGGATGGGGCTTTCTCTCTTTCTGAAGATGGTTCGTGTCTTTTCAACCGTCTCTACCACGTCCCATCAATTAAACTCCCTCCCCTTCTTAACTCCCTCAACGGCCACGACTCTCCAAACTTTACTCCCACTCTCCCCTATAAAAACTCCCTAGCTTCCTCACAAAACCCCTAATTCTTTCCGAGTCTCCTTACTTCTCCCAATTTATTCAAGGTAATCCTTCTTATTTTTCTTTGATTTTTCTGAGAATGGGTCGCAAATCCGTTAGGAAATCGCCTGGTTCCTCCTCTAATGGTATCGACGAGGAGGAGTTTCCTTCCACGGGGGTTCTTACCGGAGTATATGCTTGTGATTCAGCGTATACAGAGGAAGATTTCCCTACAATTCGTGCTCTCTACGATTTGAAAGAGGATGCTGTTATCCACCTCCCTCGCCCTGGTCAGAGGGCTGACGCCTATCATGCAGGGTGGGCGTGCTTGTATGAGCACCCTTTTCTGCTAGGTTTGGTATTTCCCTTCCCAAACCTGATTCAGGAGTTCTTGGAGTTTAACAGCCTGGCCGCTTGCCAGATCTCTCCATATGCATGGAGAATACTGGTCTCCATGTGTGTCTTGAATGACGATCATGATCTGGGCCTCACCTTAGCCGACCTGGCCCACATGTACCTGTATCGCCCGCTGGGTCCCGTTCAGATGACCCTTCAGACGGTTGATGGTAGGGTACCCGACATCCTTATGCCCACCAAGGTAAAAGATGGGGGGTGGTTTAAGTTTTTCATCTATGTCAAACTCGACTCCATTGTTCCTCAGCCCTCCTACTTGCTTGATAAGTGGAGTCCCTTAGAAGGTACTCCATTGTCTCTTCTCTGTCCGTTTTGTTAACTCACCAGGTATGCTGAAGTGAAGATTTTGTCTGGTGAGTTCCTTGATTGCTTGTGCATTAGGATGGATGTATGCTATGTTTTGTATGTGACGATAAGGTCTGGGTGTTTTCAGCTGTGAGTCAGTTCATGGCGAAGAAGAAGAGAAAGTTAACTGGTGGTGATGTTCCTTCTGCCCCTAGGAAGAAGAAGGCTGTTGCCCCTCCCTCTGAGGAAGAACCGATATCCGTACCTCATCTGGCTTCCCTGGCTCCTCATCATGTTCCAACTTTATCCACTCTTGGACCAATTTTATAGTTTTGATAATGACATGTGTTTACTTGATAATGTGCTTTAATTGATATATCATATGCGTGTAATTGTGTGCTTTTGTCTTATCATAGCTAACAACAATTACAAGAAAGAAGATCAAAGTTATAAGAACTTCAGGCATAACTTTGACAAGTTCTGTGAGACAAAGTTATAACAACTTCAGGAATAACTTTGGAAGTTTACATGGAAGTTATAGCTACTCAGTCATAACTTTAAAGAAAAACGCTTCAAGCAAGATCTACCTCAAATAACACAAGACTCAAGATGGAGGGTCTTTGTGATCAAGATGAAGAGATGATCCGTATACTGAATATCTTTGTGAAGATTAGATAATATAGGTTGTCATTCGGTAACTATTCCATTCGAGTGATTTTAAGTTCAAAGTTATAGCTTTAGCCTATAACTTTGGATGATAAATATTGTTGCATGATTTTGGAAATAAAATGTTTTAAATGTTTTCAAAAGTGAAAGAGTATTTTTATATTTATCAAAAGTTTTAATAGAGAATTTACTTATGAGATTCTATTGGTTAGTAATACAACTTATGAATTGACATGCTACCTAGGGTTTCTAATATATTCTATATCAATTTGTTGTTAACCTAATAAGCCCACCTAGGGTTTGAGCCACCTAGGGTTTCATGGAAACCCAGGATTGTGCCTCCTAGGGTTGCGTGCTCCTAGGGTTTCGTGTAGCTAGGTATTTCGGCCTCCATAGGTTGTTTTCCTTGTTTACCTTAATCTAGGATTCTACTATATCTTTAGAACAATATTTTGAGATTAAAAGATAAATATATTTCTATAAGATAAACCAAATAATATTTTGAGATAAAGATATTTCTAAAAGATAAAGTAAATATTATTTTAAGATATTAAAGATAAATATCTTTCTTAAATATTAAGCTAGGGTTTTAGATCTCCTATGCTTCTATTATAAATACTCCTTCCCATCTCAAGTATGAGATACACAAAATACACGAGTACACACGACACACATACTTAATTGAGAGAATTTTCCAAAATCGTTTTAAAGCAAACCTTGAGCAAAATAGTTATTATTTTTAGTGTTTGTTTTTCAAAAGAGTTGTGCATCAATCTTTATCAATCGCTCGCGTGAAATACGTTATTGGATAATAGTACATCACATAATCTTACAATTCTTTAACGAGAATATTTGTGAGTTATATTGTACTTTCTTATTAACGTAAGATATTATAGAGTATTTAGCGATACTCACCTTGAGTTATAATCATAGTTGATTATACGAGTGGGTTGATAATTTTTGTAATCCGTAGAAAGGTACTAAGAATTATTAATCGAGAATAGTGGACGTAGGTTTCAACGTGTGAAACTGAACCACTTCAAAAATCCGTGTGCCTCTCTCTACTCTCTTTACTTTTCGTTATTTCGTTACTTACGCTTACTTTGATTAATTAATTAGTTGATTTTAATCTATAAGATCAAATAATTAATTACATATCATATAAATTGAAAAAGTGGGGCTAATTTTTAATACTCAATTCACCCCCCCTCTTTCGTATTCGATCAATAGACTCTACAATTGGTATCAGAGCCTCGTGCTCTTGATTGCCTTACTGCAAGGAGTCTGATCCGTTTTATCCTTTTATTTTTTATTTTTTCCGCTGCATTTAATTTTATTTTAATGGATTCCAAACATCTAAAATGTCCCGTATTCGATGGGAAAAACTACAGTTTATGGAAAAATATGATGACCCATTACATAAAGGGTAACGATTGGGAGTGTTGGCTAATCATTAAGAATGACCCTAATAAGATCATGCTTGGATCTGTTACTGGCACTTCCATCGAAAAGAAAGAAGATGACTATGTTGAGGCAGACTATAAAAAAGCTGAGAAAAATTCAAAAGCTATCAGCCTGTTGCAAAAGGACATGACCTATACTGAATTTGACCGTTTCTCATCTAGTTCTACTGCCAAGGAAATATGGGATGGTCTATAGTTAGCCTATGAGGGGACAACTGTTGTAAAAAAGCAACGTATTGCATTATTGATGCGAAAATACGAACTGTTCTCAATGGAGCAAAATGAATCGCTTGACAACATATCCACTCGCCTCTCTAGTATCATTAATGAATTGAAAAATCTTGGAAAAACTTTTGACTCCGAGGAAATTGCCAGGAAGATCCTTAGAAGTTTATCTAAACGATAGAGACCTAAGGTGACGATAATTGAGGAATGTAAAGATCTATCTAACCTATCTTATCAAGAGCTACTCGGAACCCTAATGGCTCAGGAGATTACTCTTGATGAGGATGAGGCAAATGATAGTAATAGTAAGAAAGTGGCTTTACAAGCCGAGTCTAGTGAAAAACATGATTCGGATCTTGAAGATGACACAGTGTTATTTGCTAGACGTTTTAAGAAAAAATTCTTTAATAAACCACAAGGGAAAACGTTTAACAATAACACTAAAAAATCTTATAAGAAGCCAATTGAGTCAAAAGGGTCTCTCTCAAGTCGTGGTTGCTTCAAATGTGTGGATAACGATCATATGATTAAGGATTGCCCCACATGGAAGAAAATCAAAGACAAAAATCAACGAGACAAAACCAAGAAGGAATTCAAGCAAGTCATGATGGCTTGTTGCTGGGGAGATCTCGACACAGAAGACGACGAGTCAGAGGAAGAAGAAGTCGCCAACCTGTGTCTGAGCAACGTCAGTCTTGACCTAATTTCTGACAGTGACAACGAGAACGAATCCACTTGAACTTAAAAAGCAAGTTAAAAAGTTGTCTAAGAAGTCTTTAATTAAGTATTTTGAAGAAATCTTAGATCATTTTCATGAACAGAGGCTTGAATTAAAAGATCTTAAGGAATAAATTCTTGACATTGCTGAGGAAAACCAACTTCTAAAGGTCAAAGCTAAAATGCTCAAGTCTAAAGTTATGGCAACTTCAGCTACAACTTCAGACATGACAAATGTTGAGAAAGAAGCTCTTGAGTCTAAAGTTATAGCTAATGAAGCTATAATCTCAGAGTTAAAACTCAACATTAAGCATCTTCAAGCCAAAGTTATAGCTAATGAAGCTATAACTTTTGAATTGAAGAAAGTCAATGAGCTTTTGAAATATGAAGCTAAGGCAAAAGAAATTGCTATCATTGATCACAAGAAAGAAAACTCTTTTCTTTCTCAGCAATTGAAAGATATAAAGGCTGAATTCTCCCAAGCCAAAGATCAACACAATGAGGAGAAATTTATCTTGAACAAACGTTTTAACGATTTTCGTGAAAACTTTAAAAAGAACAATCTCTCCAAAGACTCGAATGTAGACCCTTCGTTATGTGAAAAAGAAATTCAGTCTTTGAAGGAATTGCTCCTAAACGCACGAAAAGTTCATGATAAATGGGAAGGAAGTCGGAAGGTCTTAGACTTCCTTACCGAACAGTCTAACAATAACATGAAGATGGGTCTAGGTCATGAATGTTATAGTCGTAGAGACCATGATAGATGCAAATACACTCCTTCTGACCGTGATTTCAGAAGAAGGAAGTATGTCAATCTTTCAGAATATCTTATTTGCAATTATTGTGGTCACAATGGTCATGTTAAAGAGAATTTTGTTAAATATGTCAACGACAACAAAAATCAAACTGATTTCGTTAAAGAACATGACGTGTCTAGTATTAATGAGTCTGAACCTGATTCTCAACGTGATGAGTGTAGAAATAATGAGTTCAGATGGTTTTATGACATATCTTTCGATTACACATCTGTACCTTCAAAATCAAAACCATATGTGAATCAGAAGCAGTCATTTAAACCTAGTGTGAGTCACAACAATAGAAAATACTATAAACCTAGACAACCCTATGTTAAGAATAAAAGAATTGTTAGACAGGTATGGGTTAGGAAGGATCAAATATACAGAGTCACTAACCACAAAGGACCCAACTTAGCGTGGGTACCTAAAAGCTGTATTTGATTCTCTCGCAGATAATAGTGAAAGAAAACAATCTATGGTATCTTGACAGTGGGTGTTCGAGACACATGACCGGAAATAAGAATCTTTTTCTTTCACTAGAGCCCTTCAACGGTGGCAAGGTCACCTTTGGAGACAACAAGAAGGGCAAAATAATCGGTGTAGGTAAGATCGGTATATCTCCTTCACATGCTATTAATAATGTTTATCTGGTAGATGGTCTTAAGCATAACTTACTAAGTATCTCTCAATTATGTGACAAAGGCAATAAAGTAGTGTTTCATTCAAATGTTTGTCGTATCATAATTGAAGGTACTAGTAATGTTATTCGAGAAGGTCTACGTAAAAGAAACGTGTATATGATTGATTTAAATAAAGTTACTACAAGTTCCTTTACGTGCATGAAAGTTACTGTGGATGATTCATGCTTGTGGCACAAGAGGTTTGCACACATCAGTCCAACAATTTTAAAGAAACTCAAATTGTGGGATTTAGTTGAGGGTTTACCCTCAATGAAATTCGAACAAGAGAAGACGTGTGACTCATGTGCCCGATGTAAACAAGTTAGATCTTCATTCAAACCAAAACGAGTAGTAAGTACAGAGCGTCCACTTGAGTTGGTACACATGGATTTGTGTGGACCTATGAAAGTTAGAAGCCGCGGTGGATCAAGGTACGTATTCGTCCTAGTCGACGACTACTCAAGGTATGTATGGCCTATCTTTCTATTTACTAAAGATGAAACTTTTGATGAGTTTGTAGTACTAATGAAGCTTGCCCAAAACAAGTATGATAAAAAGTTAGTTTTCATTCGTACGGATCATGGCACCAAATTTGATAATCAAGCTTTTATAGAATATTGTAGGGAGAATAGTGTAGGACATAAATTTTCTGCACCACGAACCCCACAAAAAATGGAGTCGTGGGACGTATGAATCGAAAATTAGAGGACATGGGCCGCACTATGCTTTTGTGTAGTGGCCTTCCTAAGAACTTTTGGGCCGAAGCCATTAGTACTGCATGCTATGTGCACAATAGAGCTATGATTAGACCTATTCTAAAAAAGACTCCATATGAACTTTTAAGAGGGAGAAAACCCAATATAGCTCACCTTCGTTGCTTCGGTAGTAAATGTTTTGTCCATAATAATGGAAAAAGTAATTTAAGTAAATTTGATCCACGAAGTGACGAAGCTGTGTTTGTTGGTTATTCTAATCATAGTAAAGCTTTTGATGTTTTTAACAAAAGAACTTTGTGCATAGAAGAAAGTGTTCATGTTGTATTTGATGAAGATAATGTGCCTGAGCAAGTTGAACAGAATGAAGAAGAAGACATGAATGATCCCGACTTTTCGCCTTTCAAGGGATGGCGTACCAGAAATCAATGAAGAAGTTATTGAAGGAATCAATGATGAACTTTATAAATCCGCAAATGACCTTGAAAAGAGAACTGAGACAATTGTTGATGATACGAATGTCTCTTCTCAAAATAAGGAAAAGGAAACCGACGTTATAGCTAATGATGCTATAACTTTGAACCCAGATCAAGACCTTGTGACTGAAGTTGTACCAACTTTAGCCATAACCCCGGAGTCCAACTCAGGGGGAACCAATCTTGACTCTGAATCATTTGAGGAAAGTGAAAGTTCATCAGATGATGATGAGCCTAGGAACTCTAAGAAATGAAAATATAAGAGTTCTCATCCTATGGATAGTATCCTACAAAGTTTGAACAAGGGAGTTCAAACTAGGCGAACATTAAATAACTTTTGTTCATTCTATTCTTTTCTGTCTACCACAGAGCCTACCAACATCAAAGAAGCTCTTGCAGAATCCGATTAGATTGTAGCAATGCAAGAGGAGCTTCAACAGTTTGAACGTAATAAAGTCTGGCACCTTGTGCCTCGACCTTCAAATCAAACTGTGATTGGTACTCGATGGGTATTCAGAAATAATTTGGATGACTCAGGAGTTATAGTTCGCAATAAGGCTCGATTGGTCGTTCATGGTTATAATCAACAAGAAGGGATTGATTATGACGAGACATTCGCACCAGTAGCAAAACTTGAAGCTATTCGCTTGCTTATCGCCTTCGCAGCTCATAAAGGAATGAATCTGTTCCAAATGGACGTTAAGACTGCATTTCTTAACGGTTATTTGGAAGAAGAGGTGTTTGTTGAACAACCTCCCGGATTCTTGAACAGCAAATTTCAAAACCATGTTTTTAAACTCGATAAAGCTTTATATGGTTTGAAACAAGCGCCTAGGGCTTGGTACGACAGACTGTCCAAATTTTTATTGCAAAATAATTTTAAAAGAGGATCTGTCGACAAAACCCTATTTCTAAAATCCGAGGGTTCTGATTTACTAAACATGAAACTTTTTTTGAGTTTGTAGTACTAATGAAGCTTGCCCAAAACAAGTATGATAAAAAGTTAGTTTCCATTCGTACGGATCATGGCACCGAATTTGATAATCAAGCTTTTATAGAATATTGTAGGGAGAATGGTGTAGGACATAACGTTTCTGCACCACGAACCCCACAACAAAATGGTGTCGTGGAACGTCTGAATAGAACGTTAGAGGACATGGCTCGCACTATGCTTTTGTGTAGTGGCCTTCCTAAGAACTTTTGGGACGAAGCCATTAGTACTGCATGTTATGTGCACAATAGAGCTATGATTAGACCTATTCTCAAAAAGACTCCCTATGAACTTTTAAGAGGGAGAAAACCAAATATAGCTCACCTTCGTTGCTTAGGGAGTAAATGTTTTGTCCATAATAATGGAAAAAGTAATTTGAGCAAATTTGATCCACGAAGTGACGAAGCTGTATTTGTTGGTTATTCTAATTATAGTAAAGCTTTTAAAGTCTTTAACAAAAGAACTTTGTGCATAGAAAAAAGTGTTCATGTTGTATTTGATGAAGATAATGTGCCTGAGCAAGTTGAACAGAATGAAGAAAAAGACATGGATGATCCCGACTTTTGCCTTTCAAGGGATGATGAGCCAGATATAAATGAAGAAGTTATTGAAGGAATCAATGATGAACTTGATAAATTCGCAAATGACCTTGAAAAGAGAACTGAGACAATTGTTGATGATACGAATGTCTCTTCTCAAAATAAGGAAAAACAAACCGAAGCTATAGCTGATGATGCTATAACTTTGAACCCAGATCAAGACTTTGTAACTGAAGTTGTACCAACTTTAGCTATAACCCCAGAGTCCAACTCAGAGGGAACCAATCTTGACACTGAATCATTTGAGGAAAGTGAAAGTTCATCAGATGATGATGAGCCTAGGAACTCTAAGAAATGGAAATATAAGAGTTCTCATCCTATGGATAGTATCCTAGGAAGTTTGAATAAAGAAGTTCAAACTAGGCGAATATTAAATAACTTTTGTTCATTCTATTCCTTTCTGTCTACCATAGAGCCTACCAACATTAAAGAAGCTCTTGCAGAATCCGACTGGATTGTAGCAATGCAAGAGGAGCTTCAACAATTTGAACGTAATAAAGTCTGGCACCTTGTGCCACGACCTTCTAATCGAACTGTGATTGGTACTCGATGGGTATTCAGAAATAAAATGGATGCTTCAGGAGTTATAGTTCGTAACAAGGCTCGATTGGACGTTCAAGGTTATAATCAACAAGAAGGGATTGATTATGACGAGACATTCGCACCAGTAGCAAGACTTGAAGCTATTCGCTTGCTCATCGCCTTCGCAGCTCATAATGGAATGAAAGAGTTCCAAATGGACGTTAAGACTGCGTTTCTTAACGGTTATTTGGAAGAAGAGGTTTTTGTTGAACAACCTCCCGGATTTTTGAATAGCAAATTTCAAAACCATGTTTTTAAACTCGATAAAGCGTTATATGGTTTGAAACAAGCGCCTAGGGCTTGGTACGACAGATTGTCAAAATTCTTATTGCAAAACAAATTTAAAAGAGGGTCTGTCGACAAAACCCTATTTCTAAAATCCGAGGGTTCTGATTTACTTGTTGCTCAAATTTATGTAGACGATATTATTTTTGGTTCTAATAACAATAAATTGTGCAAGTATTTTTCAGATCTAATGACCTCAGAATTTGAAATGAGCATGATGGGAGAATTGAAATTCTTCCTAGGATTGCAAATTCAACAAACCAAAGAAGAAATAAAGATTCACCAACAAAAATATGTCAAGGAGCTAATTAGAAAATTTGGTATGGAGAACGCTCATCCAATGGACACACCTATGGTAACTGATAAAAAGTTGACCTTAGACGAAAATGGTAAGTTAGTAGATGAGACTACATATCGAGGTATGATTGGTTCTTTATTATATTTAACTGCAAGTAGACCTGACATTATGTTCAGCGTATGTGTCTGTGCTAGATTTCAATCTTGTCCTAAAGAGTTACATATGATTGCAGTTAAACGTATCTTGAGATATTTAATTGGTACATCTAATTTATATTTGTGGTATCCACTTGAGTGTAATTTTGATCTAGTAGGATATTCAGATGAAGATTATGCAGGATGTTTTTTAGATAGAAAAAGTACCTCTGGATTTGCTACGTTTGTTGGACCATGCATAATTACTTGGGGCTCAAAGAAGCAAAATTCGGTTGCGTTATCTACTGCAGAGCCGAATATATCGCTGCAGGACTGGTATGTTCTCAACTACGTTGGTTAAAGCAACAACTATGTGATTATGGTGTTAATGTTGGTTGTATGCCTGTATTTTGTGATAATACGAGTGCTATTGTTATTTCTAAAAATCCAGCTCATCATTCTCGTACTAAGCATATAGACATTAGACATCATTTTTTACGTGACCATGTAGAGAAGGGCAACATTAATTTCGAATTTTGTAGTACTGAAAATCAATGGGCTGACATTTTAACAAAGGCGTTAGCGAGAAGACATTTTGAGATTTTGCGGTTGGAAATTGGTTTAATCGGTAGCAATTAAATTCATCATAATTATTTTGTGAACCTGCGTGACTGGCTAGAATAAGACGAGATTATATGACTGTGTCCACGTATTTCACTGCTAGTATATTTGTGTTCAATATTATATATTTTACGTGAGTATCTTGCATATTAAGTATTTTTGAAAATTAAATTATGGACCACATATTTGCCAAAAATCTATCTTATTCACTTTCCAAATTTAACCAAAACTCTACCCATGTAACCATATTGGCCAAAAATTCTCAACACAAAAATATCTTACCATATTTTTTTTTTACCTAATTCTATCCTCACCGTATCTCAAAAATATTTACCCTAGATTCCTTTTCCTACCCAAATTCAAAAACAACAAAAAATAAAAAAAGGAAAAAGGGGTCTACAAGCCGGCACCCTATGTGTGCTTAAGTACAAAAGTACAAAACCCAACACTTCTCATAATTACCTATCACTATCACCATCAAAACACTTCACCAATTTCTTTCTTTATCTCCTTCCTCACGGCAAATCAACAACAACAATAAAAATAAAATTTAACCCAACAACTTCAAGCTTCAACAATGGCTTCTACAAGATCAAAAAATACCAACACACTAAACTCCAAAATTCCAAAACCTAGCATGCCTACTAATCTCTCTCCAAAACCAAAACAAAAAACACCCAATTTGACCCAAACCGAGCCGGGTTCGGTGGTTCTTGAGGGTACTAAGAGACGATGATTAAATAAGGGGAAGACTAGAGTACAAGAAGAAGCAAATATGGACACCCTCAACACGGTTCCCGAGGGGTCTACACGGACTCTGTTTCGGGATCTTTTGCCTCAAGAAACGACATTCAGGCTTGCCAAGGTTCGTTTAACAATAGATGAACGAAAGTTAGTTAACCGGGTTGCTATGTACGGTATTCATGGAGGTCGTAATTTTCCGAAAGCATGGTGTGAAAAATATAAGGCTTTGAGATTTTTTAACGACTTTCTGAATTTTCAAGAGTGGGAAAACGTGTCAAGGTTTTCGGGTCCAGTTTATCCAATTGAGGTAATTCAGTTTTACGCTTCTGTTTCTTTAACTTCTGGAGTTTTGAATGCCGTTGTTAATGGCCGACCAGTTTCGGTCACCATGGCTGATTTTTGTACTCTGTTTTGGTTTCTGATGATGGAATCAAAATCGACCCGAGTACGTCATGGGACGAACTGACGGACCCGGCTAAGTTGGAGGTGAAGCGGTATTTTGATGATGAGGCTACTTTATCTAGTTGTGTGTTGGCGGGGAATGTGTCCCCAAAATTGAAGTTTATGCTGAATATTTTGTGGAATACGGTTGTTCCGCGTCGGAGAGGACGGGATAAAATTGCTTGCTATGAGATGATGGTCGTGAAAAATTGGTTGGAAGGTAACCGGGTCAATCTTGCTTTCCTTGTGTTTTCTAGAATTTCTCAAACTGCGTTTTCGGTAACCGAAGACAAAATTTATTCGACCCTTGACTTACCATATGGGATGTGGGTGTCTCGGGTTCTCGAGTCAAAAGGGGTTGTTGATTCGGGTAGTTATGGTGTTATCTTGAAAGATGATATGTGTGATACGTTTTTGAAATTTATGAAATTGGAGGCTTGTGGTCCGGAATTGGTTTTTATGACAAAAGGTGGTACGGTTGGTGTGAAGCCGGTGGTGGCTGATTTTTCGGGGCTTGAATCAAAGTTGGATGTGTTTATGGGTAAAGTAATGGAGCGCCTTGATGCGCAAGATAAGAAAATTGATACAGTGGTTGAAAAGGTTGTCAAAACTATAGCATTGGGGAACTCTTGCTCCACCCGTGACCATGGAGGGTCGGGTGTGAGTGGTGAGTTGCGGTCTTGGATGACGGGAGTTGATGGTTGCCTAGCCAAATTAGAGAGGAATGTTGTCGATATTCGACAAGAGATGTTTAGGCAACGGGATCGGATGCAATTCTTGGTTAGCCAAGGAGGTGCATTGGTGAAGAGTGGTTCGGAGATGCGTGAGGGTATGCACACTATTTTTGATGCGACGGAGGCTCTTTCTTTGAAGGTTCGGAACTTCGATGTATGCCTCACCGCCTAAGCTAATCATGTGTCGACATGCCTTGATCGCCTTTCTACTCTTGAGTACCGTACCCGACCCGATTATATTGACCCCAACATCATTCGCCAACCCAACTTGCCTTGATCTTCTTATCTTTGCTTGTTTGTTTCTTAAACTACTTAACCATTCGGCCCATTTTGGCTTTATATACTCTATCCTATTCGGCCCATTTGGCAGCTAACATTTTCTTGGGGTTTGTAGAGTAGTTTTTATTGACATTTGACATTTGATTTTGCTTGATATGACTCGTTTAGTATTGCGTATTTTGCATATCTATTTCTTGCCTTGGAGTATGTTATTCTAGTCATTTTATATCCTTGTTCTTGTCTTTTCAATGATGCCAAGAGGGGGAAAAATGATATGATTTGAGTCTTTGCTTCAGCTTGCTCCTTGTCAAGACTCGTTATCTCTTAAAGTCTTTCAAGTTATAACTTTGGCTAAGTTGTTATGTTCTTGCGATCAAAGTTGCTATAACTTTGGGAGTGTTTTGTTGAGGGGGAACCATACTTAGTCACAATGTTAAAAGAAATCATAAGAGACTTGTCATCATCAAAAAGGGGGAATTTGTTGGACCAATTTTATAGTTTTGATAATGACATGTGTTTACTTGATAATAGGGTAGAGCAAAAAAATCCGAACCGCTTTTTTAAACCGAAACCCGAATTTAGGGACCCGAAAATTCGGGTTTTTTCAGGTCCGGGCTCCTGAACCGCATTTTTTGGAGTAAAAAAGGTCCGGTTTCGGGTTTGGAAAAGTGAAAACCGGAACCCGTATTTTGAACAGAAAAAAAAAAAAAACGGTGAACAGTTATCCGAAAACTTACCCCAAGCATATTTTCAAAAATCATTAACCCTAATTTTGGACAAAGTCTATGCCTCCTCTTACTCTCTCACTATTTCCCTCAATATTTTCTCATATCTGCTCCTAAAACATCAAGTTATCATCAAGAAATTTCAAGATATCACTAAGCAAGGTTTACATCTATCTCACTGTTTCATATGTATTGTTTTTTTACTTTATATTTATCTATTTTTCGTTTTGTTTTTTTGTTTTTCAATTGTGTTTAAGTGATAACTGTATACTCTATAAATTGATAGGTTTTTTTTAATTTTTTTGTCAGTTTGAATTTGTTTATTTCTAATTTTATTGATTTTATTTTATTTGTAATGATTTCTTTATGTGATATTTAATATTCATTATTGTTTGTCTTGTAGATGACATCGAGTTTTGGTGACAATGATGTAAATGAAAGATTGATTGGCTTGGGAGGTGACGATAGTGAAGAAAATAAGGTAGATATTGGAAGTTCTCATTATCTTCATTCTAAGACACCAAATAGTGCTAAACCGCCAAGACCTCCCATACGTAAACGTGTCCAAGAGGACGAGCCATCTTCTCATAAAAGAAAAAACGCTTCTGAGGTTTGGAATCATTTTACTAGAACAGATCAAGATCGTGAGGTTGCTATGTGCAATTACTGTAAACGTTTGTTTAGTTGCAAATCTAATAACGGGACAAGTAGTTTAAGTGGTCATACTAATAGATGTAAGAAAGCGCCTGCTAATTTGGATAAGAAACAAAAATTGCTTAATTTTGAGACTACCACTATTGTCAATGATGATGGTTCGACTGAAACTATTAATGTTCCGAGATTATGGACTTTTGATCAAGACACTACTAGGAGATCACTTGCTAGAATGATAATTGTGGATGAGTTGCCTTTTAGATTTGTGGAAAAGGAAGGGTTTAAAGACTTTTGTAGAAACATGAATCCCCAATTTAGTATCCCTTCACATTTCACAGCCGCTAGAGATTGTTATGCTCTCTTTATTGAAGGAAGACAAAAGTTGTATGATTTTTTTGGCAAACTTTCTTCTAGGGTTTGTCTTACCACAGATGCTTGGACTTCGGGTCAAAACTTGGGCTACATGTGTCTCACAGCTCATTTTATTGATGATAATTGGACTTTGCATAAAAGAATCATTAACTTTTGTCAAACTTCTGGTCATTCGGGAAAGATAATTGGTAAGGCTGTTGAGAATTGTTTGTCTGAATGGAACTTGAAAAACATATTGACGGTGAAAGTAGATAATGCTAGCTCTAATGATCTTGCCATTGATTATTTAAGGAGAAAATTTAATAACTCGGAATGTGATGTTATGGAGGGGAAATATTTACACATGAGGTGTGCTGCTCATATTCTTAACTTGGTAGTTAAAGATGGTTTGCATGATCTTAATAAAGCTATTGTTAAAATTCGTACACTTGTCAAGTATGTGAGGGCTTCACCTGCTAGGAAGGAAATATTCAATGCTTGTATCTTGCAAGAGAATATTAAGTGTAAGAATTTTGTGTGTTTGGATGTTGAAACAAGATGGAACTCTACTTTCTTGATGCTTGAGATTGCGGTAAAATTTAAGAAGGCTTTTGGGTGTTTGTATGTAAATGATTCCAATCTCCAAAAAGAAATGAAAACGGTTGGTGACAATCTTACTAATGAAGAGTGGAAACAAGTCTCTTACTTTTTGCCTTTCTTGAAAGTTTTCTATGATGCTACCTTGAAATTGTCCGGTACTCGCTATGTCACTAGTAACTCATACGTAGAAGTGATATTTGGTGTTGGTGAGGTTCTTTCTCAACATCTTCTTCATGAAGATGAGGGTGTTAAGAAAATGGCTTCTCAAATGAAGGGTAAGTATGATAAATATTGGGGTAAGATTGAGAATCTCAATTTGCTTTTGTTTGTCTCTCTTATCCTTGATCCAAGATGGAAGATGGGTTATGTGGAGTGGATGGTAAAAAAGGCATATGGTAATGAGAAAAGGGGACTCTTGCCCATGAATATAAAATATTTCTTTCAAACTTTCTATGATTTTTATGCTTCCTCTAACCCTATCAATTCAACTAGTGCTTCTAGTTCCTCTACCACAACTAACATTTTACCTCAAACTAATAAACAAGATGACATGTTGAACTTTGGAGCTCTTTTGGGGAATGAATTTGATTTGGAAATGGGTGGTGGTGAAGGGAATACAAAGTTGGAATGGGAGAAGTATTTACAAGATGATAGGGAACCTAGGCAAATTTCTTTTAATATTTTGCAATGGTGGAAGGATAACCAAAAGAGATACCCCACTCTTGCTAAAATGGCTAAGGATGTGTTAGCTATTCCGGTTTCTACCGTTGCTTCGGAGTCCGCTTTTAGCACGGGGGGACGGGTCCTTGATTCATTTCGTACTTGTTTGTCCCCTAGAATGGTAGAAGCTCTTATATGTACCCAAGATTGGCTTCGGACTTCTCATTTCCCTCATGATTATTGAAGAGACCTTACTTGAAATGGAGAACTTGGAAGAAGACAAAGGTGCGTTCACTAGTAGAAAAAGTGCCATTCACATCGTTTTTTTAGGTTTATTTACATCGATTTTGGGCGATGTTTCTGGGGGCGTTGTTTACAGCTAATTTAGCAAAAACATCGGTTGTACAACCGATGTTAATGACATTAAAATTACATCGGTTAGTAGGTATAACCGATGTTAATAAGGTCTTAATTTCATCACTTTTCCATCAAAACCGAGGTAAATATGACCTTATTAACATCAATTATGCCTAAAACCGATGTATTTTACATGTTATTAACATCGGTTTTACTTAGTAACCGATGTAAATTATATTAACATTCATTAATTACATCGATTTTGGATCAAAAACGCTGTAAATATCACCTTATTTACATTAATTATAACTTAAACCGATGTATTTTACCTGTTATAAACATCGGTTTTAATTAGTAAACGATGTAAACTATATTAACATTCAATAACTACATCGATTTTGGATCAAAAACGCTGTAAATATCACCTTATTTACATCAATTATAACTTAAACCGATGTATTTTACCTGTTATAAACATCGGTTTTAATTAGTAAACGATGTAAACTATATTAAATTGCATTTACATTAACATCGGTTCTTTTCTATAACCGATGTAAATTTGAGCAATGCAAATTCAATAATATAGCCGCAATTAAATGCTGCATAAAATTCAGCAGCACCTTCTTTGCAAAGTTCACATTCCCACACTATTTAATACCTGCAAACTGGATCGATAATGACACAAACAATAAACCAGCAACCTCACGGCTACCAACAAACACACCTTCATTTCATACCAAAAAATGTCATACATATTACAATCCATCCATTCAATAAAGTAATTAAAAACAGTACTAGCTAGATCCTACGACAAAAAATGTTTTATGTGTTCGGTTGCAGTTTCTACGAATCTAAACCTATTACATACATTAGATGTTCTTTACACAATAAAGTGACCCCAGTTCTCGAACCTCGTTCATTAGTTCAGTGTTCATTTCCGTACCTGAAACACACTACATAAAAACGGACGATAATCAGGGAGTGAACGCAATTTTAGAAGAGGTAGGCACTTAAAAAAAATTACATAAAAATATATTTGTACACAAATTCAAACAACGTCATTACATATTTTCCTCCCTCCTCCTCCTCATACTCCCCCTTTGCATCTTTCTCGTTCTTCCTCTTCTACTCAAATTATCATAGACGTACAACATCGAACAATAAAACAATTTCACAAATAAACAGAAAACAACCAAGACAACAATGTTTATATTGACTCCTATAAAAAACAATAGTTAAAACTTGACGTTTAACTCATACGAGATGCGCTACTTATTCGACTTTTCCTTAGAGAAAAACTTCCTTATAATTGTATATATAACAAGATGTCAACATGTGCTCAAAACAAGTAAAGCGTAAATCACTATTATCTGATAGGATCCGATATTAGATTGATAGCTATTGGCCAAAGCTATATGTGAATTTTAGGCACGTGAGAAGGAACGTGAAATTAATAATAATTCCTATTATTAAACCGCACCCTTCATCATGATAAAAGAGAGTAATAATTTTTGATTTTCAAATATAACACAACATAAAGCCAAAAAAAGCTAGAATGCAACCTCAAAACATGAATTATTAAGCAAACTTGTGTCACTCTCAATGCTCTTCCTTAACTACATTTACCACTAAATTTACACACCCAAAAGCTCGGTCTTGTTCTTTATTTTTCCTTTCTTTTAAGATATAACTTTTCTTTCCCTCGTCTATATTTTCATCTAAAACAGATCTATAACCCTGCAGTATTCATGTCACATACAAAACACGAGGAAAATTACCAAAATAAAGGAAGCAACAAGAAAACGGGGGGAGCTGACTATGATGTCGCCTCACATATTTCTAAACTTGGTGTTAGTATAATACTTGTCGAGGAAAGGCCTAGGGAAGGCTTCACGTTTAAAGGTAACCCTTTTGCTGCTTTGTACGCCAATTCCTTGCACAACCCCTTCTCGTTCTCAAACTAAGTGAAACCAAGAACATCCCCTCTTTTCCCCTCCGTCCCTTTCCCCTTATTTTCGCCCTAACTTTGTGATCCCATGATGATGTGATCAATTATACAGTTAGTCTCATATAAACAAGAAGATCAAAATAAAAGAGGACAAAACAAAACATAGAGCTCTCCCTACCTCCCTCTAACGATATCCTACCATCCTGCCCTCTCTTTCTAAACAAAACAAAAGTCCTTCTCCCTCCCCCTCTCTGTGTTTCCTCTCTGCCTCTCTTACTCGTCTTCCCCATTCCACCCTCCCTCGAATGGTTCCGTAACTAAACTGGTAATTACATGATCAACATGATTTAAGTAAAACAAAATTACATTTCTAGCAAAAGGGAATAAATATATCCCTCGGATGCGTCTTCTCCTCCAAGACCGTCTTAAATCAGCCTTGAATCACTGAAGAAGTCTGTCAACAACTCTACCTTTCTTTCCCCGGCTTCAAAAACTTCTCTCGCCATACCCCACTCTCTCTCTCTCAATCCCTTCACAACCTAATTCAACTCATACACTTCCTTCCCTAACCCTTTAGTCTTTAGCCAAGATGAAATCAAAAGCTATGAAATACAAGCCAAAAGCAAACATATATTATATTGTGGGATGGGGGTGTTAGAAATGCATGGAAATCAAAAGCTATGAAATCCTGAAAAAGCTGTAGATCAGTTATTAAAAGAGGAATTGTTGATTTGCTTTCAAATATCTAACCAGGATATTAGTACTTACATTGGTCACTCCACTAACAGCTGCCGCTGGTCGTAAGCAAATTGATCGCTGTGAAGACCACAAAAGCGTCATTCACATCACGCTCCTCTCCATTGTAAATAAAAGCATACCCTGCAGGTGTAAATAAAAGCATACCCTGCATAACCTCCAATTTTAATTATGTAAGATAAGATGGAATAAACTAATTGAAATTACTGAACAAACTAAATAATTAGAATTACGCACCTTCAAGTGTCATGGTGAGCAATATCAGTAGCAGTAGTCGAGCATGTCCGAACCCAGAAGCAACTTAATTTTGCAAATCAAACCGCATAATCGACCTAAAATAAAATACTTACGATATGAATTGTAACTTGCTAAGGATCTGAACAAAAGGCGCCTGATTTTCATGTATAAGAAAGAAAGTAAATATTTGTCAGTAGAGTTTAAAAAATCAATAGGGTAAAGATGAGCAGGAGAATGCAAATGGGGTATTAATAAAGGGGGAAATGAAGAGCTACGGTGCACAACTCAAATGATCTCAACTAAAGCTCATCACCCCACAGTTAGGTATACACACTCAGTCCTGAAATTTACATAACTATTACACAATAAAGCTACTACCTCACCCTATAAAAACAAGTCAGTTAAATAAAACTTCAAACTCTTAAAAAGAAAAAAGAGGAAAGATTATGTACCTTGAAAGAGTTATGTTAACATATACTCCCTCCGTCCCGGTCATTTGTTTACCTTTACTTTTGGCACAAAGACCAAGGAAAGGGGAAGGGACCATTTGTGGGTAGTGTCATAAGATGACAAGTGGACAATAGTCCCATTGGGTGATGAAATTACTCATCAAAAGCCTTCCCAATATAGAAAGGTAAACAAATGAATGAGACACCCAAATATGGAAATGGTAAACAAATGACCGGGACGGAGGGAGTACCATATTAAAAGTATAACGGCCAAACTATGGCAATTTCCAAGTTGACTATCCTACCCCAAATAGGTAAAAAGTGAACAAATTATAAACTTATCAAATCAACGGCTTCAACTATCAAAAGCGTAAATTTTCAAACAGCTAGGCAGCATACCTGTATTTGGTGGTCAATGACTTTCCCATTTTTTTTCATGACCCTGTGCAACTTTAGAAATGGTACTTGTAACTGAGATCACAAACCTAAAAAGAGAAAGTGTAGAACAAGATGCAAAAAGGCACGAGCACAACAAAATACAACGAGGATACTAACCGATTGTTATAATGGAGAAATGGGGAAGCTGAAGAGACGATCAAGATGAGGATAAAACGAGGATGGTAACCGATGATGAATAATTTGAAGTGGAAAGTCCTAAAGCCAAAAGATAATCCCGAAACAATAATAATAGAAAAAAGGAACAAAAAGAAAGAACAAACCTAGTTCCTGCTTCTTGAATCTGCTTCTTGTCTTGTTTTAGGAGTATCCATAGTAACAGTCCTTAATTAAGTTGAAAAATTGAAAAACCCTAGACAAGAATCAATACTCCGTATATGAAAGTTGAAATAAAAATGGAAGCTCTGAAGGAGGAGCAATCGGTAAGAGTAAATAAAGAAATTGCCATTATTGAGTTAATTAAAATGGAAAAAGTAGGATGGGATTGGGAGGATGTGAGGGAGAGGATAGGAAGGCAGGAAAAAGGTGATGAAGAGATAGGGGACAAGGTCATATGGGAGGAGATATGGGAAAGACAGGAAAGAGGGAAATGAAACGGCAAAGGCAAAGGCAAAGGCCCAACTTATCAAATGGCCCGGTTGAGGCAAAAAAGTAACTGTTCAAAATGAACAGTTAATACCCCTTCCACATTTTTTAAAGAAGGTGGAAAGATAGATATAGATTATTTCTAATATTTGGAACATCGTTTTTCTAAGTAATCGATGTAATCTAAATATCAAGAAAATAAATTGGCATCGGTTCCAGTAAAGCCCGA
Organism: Heliosperma pusillum; assembly: GCA_022085475.1. Taxonomy (NCBI): domain Eukaryota; kingdom Viridiplantae; phylum Streptophyta; class Magnoliopsida; order Caryophyllales; family Caryophyllaceae; genus Heliosperma; species Heliosperma pusillum. Next base: position 25,625 of record JAIUZE010007963.1, on the reverse strand, counting down.
TGTAACAAAATTAAATTAACATCGGTTTTCATATATGTGATGCTAGTAGATGATGTAAATAAAAAAAATATTTATATTTACATCGCTTTTTTAAAAAAACCGATGTCAATAACTAAGGTTAGAATATTTACATCGTTTTTACTAAAAAGTGATGTTAACATGGCGATGTCAATGGCCTTTTTTCTACTAGTGGTTGTTACATATTAATAAGAATGTCTTTCTATTTTGTTTGCTTATACAAGAATGTCTTACAATTTGTTTTTTGTTTTCCTTTGAATATTTTAGACATGGTAGATTTGGTGTTGCAACAACCTCTCATGGTTATTGATGAGACGGATGGATGAAGTCACTTTTGAAGGATGCAAATGCTTTATTTTGGTTGAGATTTTTAATTATGGACATGTAATGATTCAAATTGAATTGTAATTTGTGAACTTTTGGGTTGAATTGTAACTTTTGAACATTATTGGGATTTTGGATGTTTTTGGATTTTATTATTTAAGGATGTTTTTGGATTCTATTATCTATGAACAATGGGTAACTTTTTGTATGAAGTTATTTGTTTCAAATTTCACAAAACAGAATGAATTGGGCGGAATGGTAGAATAATGAAAAAACTGTAATTAGAAGTTTTAGCCCAAAACAGGTTTTTTTTAAAAGCGGTTCGGTTAACTGGTTTCCGAATCCGGGTTGAAATATTCATAAAAGCCGGTTAACCGAATTTAAACAGGAGCGGTTCAGGTTTGCGGAATTTCTGGTTTTTGAAACCGGGTGCCCGGACCGGTTTGCAAACTAGGGTCGGGTACCCGCTTTGCTCAACCCTACTTGATAATGTGCTTTAATTGATCTATCATATGCGTGTAATTGTGTGCTTTAGTCTTATCATAGCTAACAACAATTTCAAGAAAGAAGATCAAAGTTATAAGAACTTCAGGCATAACTTGCATAACTTTGACAAGTTCTGTGAGACAAAGTTATAACAACTTCAGGAATAACTTTGGAAGTTTACATGGAAATTATAGCTACTCAGTCATAACTTTAAAGAAAAACGCTTCAAGCAAGATCTACCTCAAATAACACAAGACTCAAGATGGAGGGTCTTTGTGATCAAGATGAAGAGATAATCCGTATACTGAAGATCTTTGTGAAGATTAGATAGTATAGGTTGTCATTCGGTAACTATTCCATTTGAGTGATTTTAAGTTCAAAGTTATAGCTTTAGCATATAACTTCGGATGATAAATATTGATGCATGATTTGGGAAATAAAATGTTTTAAATGTTTTCAAAAGTGAAAGAGTATTTTTATATTTATCAAAAGTTTTAATAGAGAATATATTTATGAGATTCTATTGGTTAATAATACAACTTATGGGTTGTCATGCTACCTAGGGTTTCTAATATATTCTATATCAATTTGTTGTTAACCTAATAAGCCCACCTAGGGTTTGAGCCACCTAGGGTTTCGTGGAAACCCAGGATTGTGCCTCCTAGGGTTGCGTGCTCCTAGGGGTTCGTGTAGCTAGGTATTTCGGCCTCTAAAGGTTGTTTTCCTTGTTTACCTTAATCTAGGATTCTACTATATCTTTACAATAATATTTTGAGATTAAAAGATAAATATATTTCTATAAGATAAACCAAATAATATTTTGAGATAAAGATATTTCTAAAAGATAAAGTAAATATTATTTTAAGATATTGAAGATAAATATCTTTCTTAAATATTAAGCTAGGGTTTTAGATCTCCTATGCTTCTATTATAAATACTCCTTCCCATCTCAAGTATGAGATACACGAAATACACGAGTACGCACGACTCACATACTTAATTGAGAGAATTTTCCAAAATCGTTTTAAAGCAAACCTTGAGCAAAATAGTTATTATTTTTAGTGTTTGTTTTTCAAAAGAGTCGTGCATCAATCTTTATCAATCGCTCGCCTGAAATACGTTATTGGATAATAGTACATCACATAATCTTACAATTCTTTAACGAGAATCTGTGTGAGTTATATTTTACTTTCTTATTAACGTAAGATAGTATAGAGTATTTAGCGATACTCACCTTGAGTTATAATCATAGTTGATTATACGAGTGGGTTGATAATTTTTGTAATCCGTAGAAAGGTATTAAGAATTATTAATCGAGAATAGTGGACGTAGGTTTCAATGTGTGAAACTGAACCACCTCAAAAATCCGTGTGCCTCTCTCTACTCTCTTTACTTTTCGTTATTTCGTTACTTACGCTTACTTTGATTAATTAATTAGTTGATTTTAATCTTTAAGATCAAATAATTAATTGCATATCATATAAATTGAAAAAGTGGGGCTAGTTTTTAATACTCAATTCACCCACCCCCCCTCTTTCGTATTCGATCAATATACTCTACATCCCCTACTAAGCTCACCATTTCCCAAGGCTATGGGGTTCAAGGAGATGTCCCGTTTTGGCCGTTAATGGGCTAGTTCTTGTTGCCTAGGTCTCAGTACTCCCTCAGCTCTACTCCCATCCCGGCGACCCTAGACTCGACTATTGAGGATGCCTTCAAGGTATGCTGCTTGGTTTATTCCTTGATATGAGCTCCTGTTGAGCAAGTACTTTTGGTTTCACTCTTTGTTTTTTGTCTAGACCTTTCAGAAGGCTTTCTTCCTCCGCCAGGATCATGTGCGGATGGTCAGAGAGGTGAACAACGCACATGAGAGGTGCACATCTTTGGAAGCTTAACTAGTAAAGGCTCAGTCCGTGGTGAAGGTGATGGAGGACCAGCTGGCTAGGACGCAGAGGGTGAATCGCTCTCAACTGGTATGAAGAGCGCTCTCAACCAGTTTCCCATGGCCAGCTCCTCTCCCTGAAGAAGGATCTCTCTCAGTAGTGTTGTATGCTGCCTGGGAGTCCAAGATCCAGTGCCTGAAGGAGTTCCAGTCTGGGGAGCATGTCTCGTGGGACCTAGAGAAGAAGGAGAAGGCGTTTGATGAGCTCTTCCCTACCAAGCCGGATTTGAGCTTCCTGAATGAGGTGGGTAACTCCGAGGAAGAGGAGGAGGTGAACGAAGCCCTAGCTGAAGAGGAGGCGACAGCTGGTCCAGAGCAGATCCATGCTGATGCAGAGCTAGAGTTAGGCGCATGTGGCAATAATGATGGTGGCGATGGTGGTGATGGTGGCCAAGAGGCCAAAGCTTAGGTGCCTGTGGCACTTTGTTTTCATTTTTTGTATTTTGTTGAACTCTTGCTTTTGGTTTTGGTGGTACCTTTTTTGGCGGTACTATGTAAACACAATATTAAGTTCGTCGTGTGGCGGACGTATTTTGCCTTTTATGAATGACTTGTTTAGTAATTTTGTACTTGCTGCGTGTAGCGCGCTTTTGGTGTATTTATGTTTGTGGGGCGGCATTGTCGGTAGACGGTGGCTCTGGAGTCATTTGTCCATATATCTGAGCGCCACGCTACGTGGGGGTGTCTGTGGTGATTGAGTAGGGGCTAGACCCTTTATTTGCCACACGCACGCTGTTTGTACCTGTGGAAGATTTTTCTGCTAGTCTAGGTATGGCAGACTGCCTTCCAAGGTTAGTAGGACTTCTTCAGAGAAGAAATTTGTGGGCAGCTAAACATGTTTTGAATAATCTGAGAGTACTTTTGGCGAAAATAAAGATTTTTAAAGTAAATCCTACTTTGAATATTTCGAAAGCAAAGGCCAATGATATGCTCTAACAATAATTGACTTGTTCTATAGATTTTTATTCGAAGTTATTACTTAAAATAAAAATCCTTTTGTAATTGTGAAAGATTTTGTTTGTTTGGCTGCGAAGGATGTTAAGGTACCATACCTGAGGGTGCCTGCCTTGCGAAGCCTGTTTCAGATGTAGTACCTCTTTAGGTGGACTATGTTCTAGGGTTTGGATATGATCTCTCCTTCCAAATTCATTATCATGTATGCTCTGTTGCCTACTATGCTTTTCACCTGATATGGTCCTTCCCAGTTATAGGAGAACTTCTCCGCTTGCTGATTCTTAGTGTTTTGGAAAACTTTCCTGAGTACCAGGTTTCCTGCCTGCAGGACCCTGATCTTGATGTTTTTGTTGTAACTTCTTGCCACCATCTGCTTGTAGGAGGCCAACCTTACTTGTGAACTTCTCCTCAGTTCATCTACTATATCCAGGTTGCCGGCCATCTCCACTTGGTTTCTGTCTTCGGTTATGCACCCATACCTATGTGTGGGTACTCTCACTTCCGTTGGAATGGCTGTGTTGGAACTATTTTATAGTTTTGATAATGACATGTGTTTACGTGATAATGTGCTTTACTCGATATATCACGTGCGTTTAATTGTGTCTGCTTTAGTCTTATTATAGCTAGAAAGAATTATGAGAAGAAAGATCAAAGTTATAAGAACTTCAGGCATAACTTTGACAAAGTTTGTGAGACAAAGTTATAACAACTTCAGGAATAACTTTGGAAGTTTATGTGGAAGTTATAGCTACTCAGTCATAACTTTAAAGAAAATCGTTTCAAGCAAGATCTACCTCAAATAACACAAGACTCAAGATGGAGGGTCTTTGTGATCGAGATGAAGAGGTGATCCGTATACTGAAGATCTTTGTGAAGATTAGATAGTATAGGTCGTCATTCGGTAACTATTCCATTCGAGAGATTTTAAGTTCAAAAGTTATAGATTTAGCCAATAACTTTGGATGATAAATGTTGATGCATGATTTTGGAAATAAAATGTTTTAAATGTTTTCAAAAGTAAAAGAGTATTTTTATATTTATCAAAAGTTTTAATAGAGAATATGGTTATGAGATTCTATTGGTTAGTAATACGACTTATGGGTTGTCATGCTATCTAGGGTTTCTAATATATTCTATCTCAATTTGTTGTTAACCTAATAAGCCCACCTAGGGTTTGAGCCACCTACGGTTTCGTGGAAACCTAGGATTGTGCCACCTAGGGTTGCGTGCCTTCTAGGGTTTCGTGAGACTAGGGATTTCGGCCTCCTTAGGTTGTTTCCGTTGTTTACCTTAATCTAGGATTCTACTATATCTTTACAACAATATTTTGAGATATTAAAGATAAATATATTTCTATAAGATAAACCAAATAATATTTTGAGATAAAGATATTTCTAAAAGATAAAGCAAATAGTAGTTTATGATATTAAAGATTAATATCTTTCTTAAATATTAAGCTAGGGTTTTGGATCTACTATGATTCTATTACTATAAATACTCCTTCACATCTCATTCTATGATAGACACGAAATACACATGAACTACACGGCACACCTACCACTTGTGTTGATTTTCCAAAATCGTTTTAAAGCAAACCTTTGAGCAAAATATTTATTATTTTTAGTGTTTGTTTTTCAAAAGAGTCGTGCATCAATTATTATCAATCGCTTGCGTGAAATACGTTATTGGATAATAGTACATCATTATAAGCTTACAATTCTTTAACGGGAATCTGTGTGAGTTATATTGTACTTTCTTATTAACGTAAGATAGTATATAGTATTTAGCGATACTCACCTTGAGTTATAATCATAGTGTTGATTATACGAGTGGGTTGATAATTTTTGTAATCCGTAGAAAGGTACTAATTTAAGAATTATTAATCAAGAATAGCGGACGTAGGTTTCAACGTGTGAAACTGAACCACTTCAAAAATTTGTGTGCCTCTCTCTACTCTCTTTACTTTTCGTTATTTCGTTACTTACGCTTACTTTGATTAATTAATTAGTTGATTTTAATCTATAAGATCAAATAATTAATTACGTATCATTTAAATCAAAAAAGTGGGGCTAGTTTTTAATACTTAATTCACCCCCCTCTTTCGTATTCGATCAATAGACTCTACAATTGGTATCAGAGCCTCGTGCTCTTGATTGCCTTACAGCAAGGAGTCTGATCCGTTTTATTTATTTATAACTTTTTATTTTCCGTTGCATTTAATTTTATTTTAATGGATTCCAAACATCTGAAGTGTCCCGTATTCGATGGGAAGAACTACAGTTTATGGAAAAATACGATGACCCATTTCATAAAGGGTAACGATTAGGAGTGTTGGTTAATCATTAAGAATGGCCCTATGCTTGGATCTGTTAATGGCACTCGCGCCGAAAAGAAAGAAGATGACTATGTTGAGGCAGATTATAAGAAAGCTGAGAAAAACTCAAAGGCTATCAGTATGTTGCAAAACGGCATGACTCATACTGAATTTGATCGTTTCTCATCTAGTTCTACTGCCAAGGAAATATGGGATGGTCTAGAGTTAGCTTATGAGGGGATAACTGTTGTCAAAAAGCAACGTATTGCATTACTGATGCGAAAATACAAATTGTTCTCTATGGAACACAATGAATCGCTCGACAGCATGTCCACTCGCTTCTCTAGTATCATTAATGAATTGAAAAATCTTGGAAAAACTTTTGACTCCGAGGAAATTGCCAGAAAGATCCTTAGAAGTCTATCTAAACGATGGAGACCTAAGGTGACTGATAAGTGAATATTTGTATGATTTAAATCCCCAATTTTGCTCGGTTTTGTATGTCATTTGTGCTTTGTTAAGCCATTTTATGAGCTAATATCGTCTTCTAGGCGAATTCCTATGTTCTAACCTGTTTTGTAGGGAAAGTGATGTTTCTGCGCCCTTTTTCTATATTCCCGAGCATTTGCCTAGAACCCGACAATTTGAAAAAGCAAGCTTGACCAAGTCAAAGGCATTTCAAGAAGGTTCACTGATTCAAAAGAAAGAAGAAGCAAAGACGGTTTCGCAGTTATCAGAAGATCGATCAGTTAGGCGAAGAAATCATCATTTTACATCAAACCTTATCAACAAACCCGACTCAAGAGGTCAAGGGGGATAATGAAAATCAAGTCATATGCAAGGGGAGATGAAACGAAAGTCAAAGCTTCTAGAATACAACTTACCCGATCGGGTAAGTGGTATACCCGATCTAGTATCTCTGCTGATCCGAGCTTTTGCTTCGACTTCCTCCGTTTTGTCCTATGTGATGAATGCATGACCCCTTCCCCACGAAACCCTACTGCTATAAAAGGATGCCTCAGCCACCACATATCAATATGTACCTCTCCACACTTCACACTTCTCTTCTTACACTTCTCTTTAGATTAGAAACCCTAGATTAGGAGGAGAGAAACCTAGCCTCTCTTCTCTTGTCTAGATCATTTTCTTCCTCCTTTTTGTCCTTAGTTTCTTAGTTTATTTCTGTCTTTTCTACATCAAATCCTTATCCTAGATCAATAAGAATTTCATCTTTGTAATCTACTTTGTGTGGTTGAAGCGTTGTAATTCGTGGATCGACTATTCTATGCAAGGAATTTCTATTACGATTGTTTATATTGATCGTCATCTAGGTATTCCTATTTCACCTTTTGTTTAAAGTCTTTATGTTTCCTATTTGATTGTTATTTTCATTACATGTTATTATAGATTCAATTTCAATATCGTTGTAATCATTTCATTTCCCTAGATCGTCAATTTAGCGTCGTTATTATCGCCAATTAAAGAGTCTTAAAATATTGTCACAACCAAATAAACATGTCTATCCTAGTTTTTATTATTAACATCATATTAGATTTAAACATCACCATGAGTGAGTAGTCGTTTTTCTAGGGTGTAGGGTAGCTATGTAGGTTGATTAAAAGATGATAATTGGATGAAAGAAATTGTGCTTTTAAAACATTGTGTCTATGCATGTTTGGACTATAACGATAGTTAACGAATCCTGATCAAAATCATTGACTAGAATGGAATTCTTTTCCAAGGTAGAAATACGTGAATTGAATAGACGTACAAAGCACGGCATGGTAGATTAAGACCTAGTAAATTGCCTAAAAGCCTGCTAGACCATCTGATCTATGATTGTAATGAACACATCATTCTTACGAACTCACAATGAATTATTTGCATGTTCTAAATCCAATTTCATTAATATGTTAATCTATATGTGTGAACCTACTTCTCTAGATTTGTAGTAAAAAAAGGGGGGTAGTATCCTTTTTGGAAGAGGCTCATCTTTTTGAAGAAACAAGTAACATGGCTGAAAATGGGGGGCTAGTTAATTAAGTCCTTACAAGGCATTTCATGAGCATTTTGGGCAAGAAATGAGGAGGCCAAGACAAGAACTTGGCAGCCAAATGAGTCATAGACGAGGACGGGCAAGCTACCTTGGCAAGGCGCAACAAATCAACTCCAAAGGGCTGGAATAATTCATGGTTGGCAGCCATGTTTACAAGGCCTAATGGTGATCACAAACCCAAAGATTCCAAGGATAAGCAACATCACATGGTCCCTCTTATGTCTCATAATGATGCCAAGCCAAAGGAAGGACAAAGACAAGAGTTGGCAGCCAAGACAAGGACATGGCAGTCCCTTGTCTCAGCCAAACAAATCGTGACAATGACACGCCAGCCTTGGCAAGCCAAGGACACGACCATGACAAGACCATGACAACCCTAGGAGGACCTAGACGAACAACAATGAGTGGCAGCAAAGACATGGACATGGCTGTCCATTTGTTTTGGTCAAGACAAGAGCATAGCAGCCCCATTGTCTCGGTCAAGACAGTGACATGCCAACCACATGCCAGCCACATTTATCCAAGCCAAAACACGTCCAAAGACAAGGACATGGCTAGTCATGACAAGGACATGGCTAGTCATGAAGGACATGGCTAGTCATGACAAGGACGAGGGGTCCCTGCCATGGACATAATTTGTTGTCTCAGTTTAGACAGTCCCTTGGACTGTTTAGACTAGCTTTTATGATGTCCTTTTGTTTGTATTGCTTTATCATATTGTCCTCTTGTTCCTTTTAATTGTAACCATTAGATATAGCTTTTTAGATGAATGGATAGGATGTAATGTGAGCCCCTATATAAGGAACTCACCACCCCATGTAATATTCAGTTTTTGATAATGAATTAAAAAGAGTTGTGTCAAACACAAACTTGAGGGTTAACTCAAGGAGCACCTCGTCCCAACCAATAGTGGCCATGCCTTTCTTAGTTGTACGGTTAAGGGAGGTTAACCTGTGCAAGGCTGTGGTTAAGCTCTCCTAATCGACCAGGCCTGGTGGTTACCCTGTGCTAGGCTGTGGGTAATCGACCTTCGTCTGTTAGTGAGATTAGTTTGGTTCTGTGCTAGGCTGTGAGCTAAGCTAAACTTGCTGTCCAGGTTGAGGTCCAAACTGTTGCTTGTCTGTAGTTTGGGTCTTAATCATATCGAGCTTGAGTTAGGGAGGTAAACTTGTGTGGTCTAACTCCTTGGTTCGAGTAGGTTGTGGGTTGAGCTATGAGCCGGTCTTGTGGCCCTTGGTTCACAACCATATCTTTCATGTTTTCCATAGGTTTAGGACACAAATAAACCCCCATAAGTCCCCCTTTTGTTGCTGCCACTTTTGGGGCAGCCCCTTGGTTGTCTTTTGGACTATGGGTCATTTCATGGGTCCTCCACAAAAACGCATAGACCCCCCTAATCCTGCTGCAAGATTCTTTTCATCATTGTTAATTCATCACCTGCTTAATTGTTTTCGTTTTGATTTGCTTTTATTTTGTTTTCATTTATGCCTTTTATTAGTTTAGAAATTGAAACCCCAAAACCCAGATACTGGTTAGATAAGACCCAATTGCTAGACATTTCACACTCTATAGGAAACACCATCTCCCTGAGGATCGACCCCTACTTCCCTAATTACATTAATTTATTATTAGCCTAGTCTGGGTAATTATCTTTGACCAGGGCTTGCGACAGGTCCGATCAAATTTTGGCGCCGTTGCCGGGGAGCACGATATAGTTTTCCTTTTGCTTGTGATTTTTATTGCAATTAGTTTTATCTAGTCTTTAGGAACCCAAATTCCTTCAGACCTCTCTTGATTTTTCATCTTAGCTTTTCAATCTTATGCCCAGAACTTCTAGACTAGGGACCCCTATCTCTTTAGACCCCGATCTAGAAAGGACTCTGCGTAGGAGACGAAAGCTATTCAACGAAATATCAAAAGCTTCTAATACTTCAAGTATAGACCGTTGATAAGTAAATATTTGTATGATTTTAACCCCTATTTTAGCTCGGTTTTGTTTGGCATTTGTGCTTTGTTAAGCCATTTTATGAGCTAATATCGTTTTCTAGGCGAATTCCTGTGTTCTAACCTGTTTTGTATGGAAAGTGACGTTTCTACGCCCTTTTTCTATATTCCCGAGCATTTGCCTAGAACACGACGATTTGAAGAAGCAAGCTTGACCAAGTGAAAGGCATTTCAAGAAGGTTCACTTACTCAAAAGAGAGAAGAAATAAAGACGATGTCGCAGTTGTCGGAAGAGCAATCAATTAGGCGGAAGAATTCATCGCTTTACATCAAACCCTATCAACAAACCCGATTGAAGAGGTCAAGGGGGATGATGGAAGTCAAGTCAAAGCAAGAGAAGATGAAACGTTATTCAAAAGCTTCCAGATGACCACTTACCCGATCGGGTAAGTGTGTACCCGATCGGAGATGTTCGCTGCTCCGCACAAAATGCTTCAACTTCCTATTTTTGACCTATATGTTTAATGCTCGACCCCTTCCCCACGAAACCCTAATGCTATATATAGATGCTCCAGCCCCTCTTCTCAAATCATCTACTTCTCATACAACAATCCTCTTTACAAGTCCTCTTTAGAATAATCTTTTTTTTTTCTCTTTAGTTTAGTCTTTCTAGTTTAGATCATTTTCTTCTTTTGTCTTTTGTTCTTAGTTTATTTCTGTCCATTTCATATCAAAACATTAGCTTAGATCAATAAGAATTTCAATCTTTGTAGTCTACTTTGTTGGGTACAAGTGTTGTAATTCAAGGAACGATTATTCTATGCAAGGGATTTCTATTATTGTTATCGCTTTCGTTGTTGATCGTCACCTAGGTATTTCTATTTTATCCTTTGTTTAATGTTCTTATTGTTTTCTATTTTATTGTTATTTTCCTTACATATTATTGTAGATTCATTTTCATGTTGTTATAATCGTAGTTTCATTTCTTAGATTGTCAAATAGCGTCGTTATTATCGCCACATAGAGAGTCTTAAATTATTGTCAAAAACCAACTAAATATGTCTATCCTAGTTTTCATTGTTAATATCATCATAGACACAAACATTATCATGAGTGAGTAGTCACCTTTCTAGGGTATATGGTAGCCATGTTAGATTGATTAAAAGATGATAATTGGATAAAAGAAATTGTGCTTTTAAAACATTGTGTCTATGCATGTTTGGACTATAACGATAGTTGACGATTCCTGATCAAAATCATTAACTAGTATGAAATTCTTTTCTAAGGTAGAGATACGGGAATTGAATAGACAAAGCATGACATGGTGGATTAAGACCTAGTAAATCGCCTAAAAGCCTGCTAGACCATCTGATCTATGATTGTAATGAACACATCATTCTTACGAACTCACAATGAATTATTTGCATGTCCTAAATCCAATTTCATCAATATGTCAATCTACATGTGTGAACCTACTTTCCTAGATGCTTCTCATTATTGTTAATTCGTCTTTTGCTTTATTGCTTCATTTTCAATTGTTTTATTTTCATTTATGCTTTTCGTTAGTTTAGATATCATAATTCCAAAACCCAGAAACTCTATAGATAAAACTCAATTGTGAGACGATTCACAATCCATAGAAAATACCATCTCCCTGAGGATCGACCCTTACTTCCCTAATTACATTAATTTGTTATTAGCCTAGTCTGGGTAATTTATCTTTCAATCGAACTCGCGACAAGCACGATCAAATTTTGGCGCCGTTGCCGGGGAGCACGGTTTAATTTTCCTTTTTCTTGTGATTATTATCGCAATTAGTTTTATCTAGTCTTTAGGAACCCAAATTCCTTTAGACCTCTCTTGGTTTTTCATCATTAGCTTTCCAATCTTATGCCCAGATCTTCTAGACTAGGGACTTCTATTCCTTTAGACCCCGAACTAGAAAGAACTATGCGTAGGAAATTAAAGCTATTCAACGAAATTTGAAAAGCTTCTGATATTTCAAGTTTAGATCGTATTCGTGAGAAATACTCGGAAATTTTATCTAATCTCGAAGGAGAAGAAGATCCATTCTCATCTCCATTCCCAAAATCACTGCCCAAAACTTCGAAATCAAACCTGCCTTCATCAATCTAATAGAAAGAAGTCAATTTGGTGGCAATGCCACAGAAAATCCCAACCTTCATATCCAAAACTTCTGTGACTATTTGATAAGTGAATATTTGTATGGTTTTAATCCTCAATTTAGCTCGGTTTTGTATGTCATTTGTGCTTTGTTAAGCCACTTTATGAGCTAATATCGTCTTCTAGGCGAATTCCTGTGTTCTAACCTGTTTTGTAGGGAAAGTGACGTTTCTACGCCCTTTTTCTATATTCCCGAGTATTTGCCTAGAACCCGACGATTTGAAGAAGCAAGCTTGACCAATTGAAAGGCATTTCAAGAAGGTTCACTAATTCGAAAGAGAGAAGAAGCAAAGACAGTTTCATAGTTGTCGGAAGATCAATCAATTAGGCGAAAGCAATCATCGCTTTACATCAAACCCTATCAACAAACCCGGCTCAAGAGGTCAAGGGGGATGTTGGAATTCAAGTCAAAGCAAAGGAAGATGAAACGTTAGTCAAAAGGACCTGGATGACCACTTACCCGATCGGGGAAGTGTGTACCCGATCGGGTTTTTGTGCTGCTTCGAGAAAACGGCGTCTTCTTCCTACTTTTGTCCTATGTGTTTAATACCCGACCTCTTCTCCACGAAACCCTAATACTATAAATAGATCATCTAGCCTCTCATCTCAACACACCTTTCTTACAATCCTCTTCTGTTCTTCTTTACATTTCCTCTTTAGATTAGGAGGAAGGGAGAACTAGTCTCTTTTCTCTCATTTTCTTCTTCTTTAGTCTTTAGTTCTTAGTTTATTTTTGTCCATTTCACTTTTCAAATCTTAGCTTAGATTAATAAGAGTTTCAATCCTTGTAGTCTACTTTGTTGGGTACAAGTGTTGTAATTCAAGGATCGTTTATTATGTGCAAGGATTTTCTATTATTGTTATCATTATCGTCATTGATCGTCATATAGGTATTTCTATTTTATCCCTTGTTTAATGTTCTTATTATTTTCCATTTGAGTGTTATTCGCTTTACATATTGTCTTAGATTCATTTTAGTACCGTTATAATTGTTGTTTCATTTCCTAGATTATCAATTAGCGTCGTTATTATCGCCATATAAAGAGTCAAAACCAACTAAATATGTCTATCCTAGTTTTCATTGTTAATATCATTTTAGATTTAGACATTATCATGATTAAGTAGTCACCTTTCTAGGGTGTAGGGTAGCCATGTTAGATTGATTAAAAGATTATAATTGGATAAAAGAAACTGAGCCTTTAAAACGTTGTGTCTATGCATGTTTGGTTTGTAATGATTAGTTAACGACTTCTGGCCGGCAGTCATCGACTAAAATGGAATTCTTTTCCAAGGTAGACATACGAGAATTGAATAGACAAAGCATGACATGGTAGATTAAGACCTAGTAAATCGCCTCAAAAGCCTGCTAGACCATCTGATCTATGATTGTAATGAACACATCATTCTTACGAACTCACAATGAATTATTTGCATGTTCCAAATCCAATTTCATCAATATGTCAATCTACATGTGTGAATCTACTTCCCTAGATGTTTTTCATCACTTGCTTTATTGTTTTCATTTTAGTTTGCTTTTATTTTGTTTTCATTTATGCTTTTTATTAGCTTAGATATCAAAACTCCAAAACCCAGATTTTCGTTAGATAAAACCCAATTGCGAGACATTTCACATTCTATAGGAAACACCATCTCCCTGAGGATCGACCCCTACTTCCCTAATTACATTAATTTGTTATTAGCCTAGTCTGGGTAATTTATCTTTGTATCGGGCTTGCGACAGGCCCGATCAAATTTTGGCGCCGCTGCCGGGGAGCACGGTTTAGTTTTCCTTTTTCTTGTGATTTTAATCGCAATTAGTTTTATCTAGTCTTTAGGAACCCAAATTCCATTAGACCTCTCTTGATTTTTCATCTTAGCTTTTCAATCTTATGCCCAGATCTTCTAGACTTGGGACCTCTATCTCTTTAGACCCCGAACTAGAAAGAACTCTGCGTAGGAAACTAAAGCTATTCAACGAAATTTCAAAAGCTTCTGATATTTCAAGTTTAGATCGTATTCGTGAGAAATACTCGGATGTTCTATCTAATCTTGAAGGAGAAGAAGATCCAATTTCATCTCCATTCCCAAAAAAAAAAAAAAAAACCAATCAAATTTCAAACAACATTCCATCTTCATCTTCACAAAAATGGTTCGACTTTCAGACCATTCCAAACCCACCGCAGAAACACTTCCAAGGGGTATTGCTACACCCCAAATCGAAGCCCAAAACTTTGAAATCAAACCCTCCTTCATTAACCTTATAGAAAGAAGCCAATTTAGTGGCAATGCCACAGAAGATCCCAACCTTCACATCCAAAACTTCTGTGACTATTGCTCCACTATTAGACAAACTGGAGTCACCCAAGGGCAAATTAGAGAGATGCTCTTCTCATTTTCTTTGAGGGGTAAGGCAAAGTTGTGGATACATAGCCTTGATAAGGTTACATTAGGTATCACCGATTGGGAGAGTTTAGCTCTTGCCTTCTATCAAAAGTACTTTCCCCCAGAAAAGACCGCTTTGTTGAGAAGTCAAATCACTGGTTTCCAACAAGAGGATGATGAGAGCTTATATGAAGCCTAGGAGAGGTACAAGGACTTACAAAGAGAATGTCCTCATCATGGGTTAGATTCTTGGTTCCTTGCCATCACATTCTATAATGGGTGTTATATAGAGTCCCGTCGTATCCTGGATTCTGCTAACAATGGAAGATTTGATCAAATCAATGTTGAAAATGCCCACACTACCATTGAATCCATGGCAATTCACGATTCTCAATATAGAAATTCCCGCTCCATACCATCGAAATAAAAGCAAGAGGACCCCACTTTGACACTTTTACAGGCTCAAGTAGCCCTTCTCAAACAAAAGCTAGAACAAATTCAATCCTTTACATCTCAACAGAGTGAAAATGATGTAAGTAAAATTGAAGCCATGATTCTGCAATTGGCTCAAAGGCAAGACACCATGATAGCTCAATTCCAAGAGAGCGATCAAGCTAAGGATGCCGCCATCAAATTGTTGGAAGCTAAAATTTCCAACTATGCATCTTCTAATACCCACCAAGAGCAAGGGCAGCTGCCTTCACAATGTTATCAACCTCAGGAAACTGTAAATGTCATTTCCACGAGAAGTGGTAAGCATAATGATGAGCCCGTGGTTGTTGATGTTGAAGACAAGGTGCCCATGTCAAGGAGGAAAGAGCCCGAGATTCCTATTGAGATCAAGGTCCCATTTCCCGAAAGATTAGCAAAGCACAAGGAAGAGGCAAAGTATGGTAAGTTCCTTGACGTTGTCAAGAACTTAAAGGTAACAGTCCCTTTCATTGAGTTGATTTCCCAAGTTCCTTCTTATTCTAAGTTTATGAAGGAAGTCCTCAACAAGAAAAGATCCTTCAATGAGATGCAGACCGTAGCTTTCACTGAAGAGTGTAGTGCACTCTTGCAAAATAAGTCTCCTCCAAAACTCAAGGACCCTGGAAGTTATTCCATCCCTTGCACTATAGGCACATATACCATTGATAAGGCCCTTTGCGACCTAGGTGCTAGTGTAAGTGTCATGCCCTTTTCTATGTTTGAAAAACTTAACATGGGTGCTTTCAAATGCACTAATATTACTTTGCAAATGGCGGACCGTTCTCTAAAATAACCTATGGGTGTTTTAGAAGATGTGCCCGTCAAAGTTGGTAAGTTTTTCATTCCCGTTGACTTTCTAGTACTTGACATGGCCGAGGACTCTCGAATCCCAATCATTTTGGGAAGACCCTTTTTGCACACCACTGGTGCAGTTTTCGATGTCAAGAATGGGAAGTTGACATTAGAGATAGGAGATGACAAGGTGACCTTTAGTAAAAACTCCACCGTTAGGAGTCCTGTGCTAGAAGACTCATGTTATGTGCTTAATGTTGATGACTCTTCTGTTGTTTCTTCTATGCCTCGATCCTTACTGACGGATCCGTTGGAGGCACAGGTTAGTGTTGATTCTCTTGCAGGTGAGCATACTAAAAGCACTACTGCTAAAAGTGCTAGAAGGGGCTATTCGCGGAAAAGCTTGGCATGGATGGAGAATGTAAAGAACGTTATGATGATGAGCTTGGATGATAGTGAGCTTAAAGATAAAGGATGATTTCAGAGAAAGAAATGGAGTCTAGCAAGACTTTTAAATTGCGCTTCTCGGGAGGCAACCCGTGTTCGTTTTCTCTTTGCATTTTTTTTATTTCCTTTTTCGTTGTTAGGATTTATTTTGCAGATGAAAGAGTTTTTGAAGAATCTATAAAGACCTTCCTTGTCAAGTCTAAAAGACTAGCTAGGGGGAGTCCGCGCTGACTAGTAAGCTTCACTCTTCTTTCATTTTTCCTTTTCCCCATTAAGCATCTCATTGCATATTTTGTCTTTGTCCTCACATTGAGGACAATGTGATGTTTAGCTTGGGGGAGGGATTGCATTTTCCCATTTTTGCATTTTAGTTGATCATTTTTCAAATTTTGAATAAAAGAAAGAGAAGATTTTTGAGAAAATTTAAAATTTTTGAACATAATTGAATGCTTTTCATGCTTTGCTTGTTTGTTTACTATGCTATCATGTTACATTTCCCAAATTTAGAGCTTTCAAAAGATAATGATTCAATATTCATTGAATTGAGCATACATGGGAAAGTCTTGTACACAGTAGGCATGTAATGAATCTATAGATGAGTACGCTTGATCTTGACATTTGGCAAACTACATATATTGTAAGGTAGAACCTCCTTAGACTGGTACATCTATACCCAGTCTCATCTAGGTGTGTGTAGTTCTCCTTGTGATGTGTGTCATGTCAAAACGCATAAGTATGGTTCTCATTTCATTTCTATAAGCATTGCATTCATGATTTACTAACATTTGAAGCCTTTTTCACTTTGAATTACCCCTCAAAATTAGCCCCTTCATACAAGTGCTTCACAAAATAATAGCTACATGCAAAAAAAAACTGCCTACCTTTTGAGCTAGTAGCTAGACTATGGTGTATGGGTGCTCGTTTGAGAAGATTTGTTCTTATCTGTCAAAGTGAATTTGGAAGACGAAAAGTTCAAAGAAGTGAAGTTTTGTTCAAAAGAAAAAAAAAGAAAAGAAAAAAAAAAAAAAAAGTTGAAAAAAAGAAAAATCGAAAAAAAAAGAAAAGAAATAAAAGAAGAAGTTGTGAGTGTCTCCTAAAAAAGTCAATATTCAGAAGGAGTTTACCCTTGTGTTTCGTGTGTAATAAGCCAATCTGTTTCTTCTGGCTTCGCTATTTGTCTTTTGGGAATTAACCGAAAGTCTGGATTGAGTATTCATTTAACATTGGTCAGTTGCTAGCTCACTATAACCTTCACATGACCATAACTATTTGTCCACCTTTCACCCATTTCCCAAAGCCTTCTTCTTATTTTTCGGCTTCTTTTCTATGTGCATTGGGATCTTTGACTTGTGTTTTGAATTGTTTACCATATTAGACTGCGGACACACTTTCATAAGTCATAGATAGGTGAGTGTCTCAAAAACATTTACACATAAAGAAATCACCTCTTACATACATGAGTGTTCGAGTGTGCCGTAAGAGTCCATTTGTCAAAAGATCATGCAAGAGCCGAAAATCTATAGTGAAATTCTTTGTGTTACGCCGTTATGTAAATCTCAGCCATGTTTATGTATCATTCTTGCCCACGTTGTTTTTGGGTTATGATTCATTATGTTTCCAAAGCTTTACGTTGAGATTTGTTTCTTGATGGTGTAGTAGCCAATGCTTGCAAACCTTGTCCTGGTATTGTTTGTTATGTTTGCTTGAGGACAAGCAAAGGTTTAGCTTGGGGGAGTTTGATAAGTGAATATTTGTATGGTTTTAATCCTCAATTTAGCTCGGTTTTGTATGTCATTTGTGCTTTGTTAAGCCACTTTATGAGCTAATATCGTCTTCTAGGCGAATTCCTGTATTCTTACCTGTTTTTTAGGGAAAGTGACGTTTCTACACCCTTTTTCTATATTCTCGAGTATTTGCCTAGAACCCGACGATTTGAAGAAGCAAGCTTGACCAATTGAAAGGCATTTAAAAAAGGTTCACTAATTCGAAAGAGAGAAGAAGCAAAGACAGTTTCGTAGTTGTCGGAAGATCAATCAATTAGGCGAAAGCAATCATCGCTTTACATCAAACCCTATCAACAAACCCGGCTCAAGAGGTCAAGGGGGATGTTGGAATTCAAGTCAAAGCAAAGGAAGATGAAACGTTAGTCAAAAGGACCTGGATGACCACTTACCCGATCGGGGAAGTGTGTACCCGATCGGGTTTTTGTGCTGCTTCGAGAAAACGGCGTCTTCTTCCTACTTTTGTCCTATGTGTTTAATACCCGACCTCTTCTCCACGAAACCCTAATACTATAAATAGATCATCTAGCCTCTCATCTCAACACACCTTTCTTACAATCCTCTTCTGTTCTTCTTTACATTTCCTCTTTAGATTAGGAGGAAGGGAGAACTAGTCTCTTTTCTCTCATTTTCTTCTTCTTTAGTCTTTAGTTCTTAGTTTATTTTTGTCCATTTCACATCAAAATCTTAGCTTAGATTAATAAGAGTTTCAATCTTTGTAGTCTACTTTGTTGGGTACAAGTGTTGTAATTCAAGGATCGTTTATTATGTGCAAGGATTTTCTATTATTGTTATCATTATCGTCATTGATCGTCATATAGGTATTTCTATTTTATCCCTTGTTTAATGTTCTTATTATTTTCCATTTGAGTGTTATTCGCTTTACATATTGTCTTAGATTCATTTTAGTACCGTTATAATTGTTGTTTCATTTCCTAGATTATCAATTAGCGTCGTTATTATCGCCATATAAAGAGTCAAAACCAACTAAATATGTCTATCCTAGTTTTCATTGTTAATATCATTTTAGATTTAGACATTATCATGATTAAGTAGTCACCTTTCTAGGGTGTAGGGTAGCCATGTTAGATTGATTAAAAGATTATAATTGGATAAAAGAAACTGAGCCTTTAAAACGTTGTGTCTATGCATGTTTGGTTTGTAATGATTAGTTAACGACTTCTGGCCGGCAGTCATCGACTAAAATGGAATTCTTTTCCAAGGTAGACATACGAGAATTGAATAGACAAAGCATGACATGGTAGATTAAGACCTAGTAAATGCCTAAAAAGCCTGCTAGACCATCTGATCTATGATTGTAATGAACACATCATTCTTACGAACTCACAATGAATTATTTGCATGTTCCAAATCCAATTTCATCAATATGTCAATCTACATGTGTGAATCTACTTCCCTAGATGTTTTTCATCACTTGCTTTATTGTTTTCATTTTAGTTTGCTTTTATTTTGTTTTCATTTATGCTTTTTATTAGCTTAGATATCAAAACTCCAAAACCCAGATTTTCGTTAGATAAAACCCAATTGCGAGACACTTCACATTCTATAGGAAACACCATCTCCCTGAGGATCGACCCCTACTTCCCTAATTACATTAATTTGTTATTAGCCTAGTCTGGGTAATTTATCTTTGTATCGGGCTTGCGACAGGCCCGATCACTATTGCTCCACGATTAGAAAAACTGGAGTATCCCAAGAGTAGATTAGGGAAATGCTTTTTCCCTTCTCTTTAAGAGGAAAGGCAAAACTATGGATCAATAGTCTTGACCGAGTTGCCTTAGGAATAGCCGACTAGGATGGTCTAGCTCTTGCTTTCTATCAAAAGTACTTCCCACCAGAACGAACTGTACTCTTACGGAGTCAAATCACTGGATTCCGTCAGAGAGGCAACGAAAGCCTTTATGAGGCATGGGAAAGATACAAAGAATTACAAAGAGAATGCCCTCATCATGGCCTTGATTCATGGTTCTTAGCTATCACCTTCTACAACGGTTGTTGTGGCGAATCGCGTCATATCCTCGACTCCGCTAACAATGGTCGTTTCGATCAAATCGATGTAGAAATAGCTAGTACGACCATTGAGTCAATGGCAATCCACGACTCTCAGTATAGCAACTTGCGTGCTATGCCACTCAAAGCCAAGCAGGACGATTCAAGTAAACTAGCACTCCTAGAAGCTCAATTAGCCCTTCTGCAGCAACAAGTAGGAAGCTCTTCCCAATCCAAGGAGCATGTTAACGTCACTAACCATGTAGTGGTATGTGAGACATGTGGGGTTGGAGGGCATAGTTTTCAAGAATGTAGAAGTTCGATAGAGCAAGTCAATGCTTATCAAGGATATAGGCAAGGCAACGCTTTCTCAAACTTCTATAATGAGAACACAAAAAACCATCCTTTTTTGTCCTACAAAAGCACCAACATTCAAAATTCCCACCAACAAATTCAACAACCATTTACACCACATCAACAGAAGCCTTACAATCCACCTGGTTTTCAAAACCAGAGACCTTCATTTCAACCTAAATTCAATCAACCTTACCAACACCAACCTCAACACCAACCACCCCAAATTCAAAACCAACCTAATGACTCAAGTTTGAGCAAAATTGAATCCATGCTTCTCCAAGTTGTTCAAAAACAAGATTCAATGTTTGCTCAACTTCAAAAGAGTGATCAAGCTCAAGATGCTGCCATCAAGATGCTTGAAACTCAAATGGCCCAATTGGCTACCTCTATTACCCAAAGAAAACAATGCCAACTCCCACCTCATGGTGAGCAACCGAGGGACACCGCAAATGCTATCACCCTTAGGAGTGGTACCACTTATACGGAACCTCGCCAACCCAAAGAACCAATAGTTGAGCCTACACAAGTAGAGAGCCAAAAAGAATCCCAACCATCCACCGCTAAGGAGGCGAAAAACAAATCTGAAAAGAAGGATGAACTTGAAAAGGAACCCATCAAAATTCAAGTTCCATTTCCCCAACGTTTGAGGAGAAATCATAAGGAAACCCAGTTCAGTAAATTCATGGAAGTAGTCAAAAACCTCCAAGTAACGGTTCCCTTTACTGAATTAATCACTCAAATCCCTTCTTACACGAAATTCATGAAGGAAATCTTAACTAAAAAGAGGACTTTAAATGATGTTGAAATCATAGCATTCACAGCTGAATGCAGTGCTTTATTGCAAAATAAGTCACCTCCTAAGTTAAAGGATCCTGGTAGTTTCTCTATACCTTGCACTATAGGCACCTACACAATTGATAAAGCTTTATGCGATCTAGGTGCTAGTGTAAGCGTCATGCACTATTCCATCTGCGAAAAACTGAATATGGGAATTCTTAAATGCACTAGTATCACTCTGCAAATGGCAAACCGTTCTCTAAAACAACCAATGGGAGTTTTAGAAGACGTGCCTGTCAGAGTAGGGAGGTTTTTCATTCCAGTCGATTTCATCGTGTTAGATATGGCTGAAGATCCGCAAATCCCTATTATTTTAGGAAGGCCATTTCTACACACTGCGGGAGCAGTAATCGATGTCAAGAATGGGAAATTGACATTAGAAGTAGGTGATGATAAAGTCACCTACAACTTAAACAGTGCAATGAAAAGCCCTATGCTTGAAGAACCTTGATGTTTCCTTGACATTGTCGACTCAATTATTGATGAATCTCTGTATCCTTCAATAATTGAGGATCCTTTAGAAGGAATCTTATTGTTAGAGGATATCTCTAAGAATGACAATTTCGAGATCAGTGAACTGGAAAGGGACCTGACTGGAAAAGAGATACCGTCTGAAGAAGTTCAAGAGTTCATAAGCTTAATTGACGCTCCTGCCAAGGCAGAAGTACACAAACCTGAACTTAAACCTCTTCCCTCAAATCTAAAATATGCCTTTTTAGATGAATCTGAATATTGCCCAGTCATAGTGAGTGCTCTCCTAGATGAAAATCAGTTAAACTTACTATTGACTGTCTTGAAAAAGTATAAAAAGGCAATAGGTTATAAACTCGAACATTTGACTGGCATAAGCCCTGACTTTTGCATGCATAGAATCAACTTAAAAGAAGGTCAAAAACCTTGTGTTCAAGGTCAACGCCGTCTTAATCCCAACATGCAGGAAGTAGTTAAAGCTAAAGTTCTGAAATTGCTAGATGCTGGCATAATCTATGCAATTTCTGACTCAAAATGGGTTAGCCCTGTCCAAGTTGTTCCCAAGAAAGGAGGAACAACAGTAGTCAAGAATGAAAAGAATGAGCTCATCCCCACAAGGATTGTGACGGGATGGCGTATGTGCATTGACTACAGGAAGTTGAATCAATCAACTAGAAAAGATCACTATCCTCTGCCCTTCATTGATCAAATGCTAGAGAGGTTAGCTTGCCACAAATATTTCTGCTATCTAGATGGTTACTCAGGATTTTTCCAAATTCCTATCCACCCTGAAAACCAAGAGAAAACCACTTTCACCTGTCCCTATGGTACTTTCGCTTATCGCCGAATGCCATTTGGCCTGTGTAATGCACCTGCAACTTTCCAGCGTTGCATGACTAGTATCTTTTCAGATTTTGTTGAATCTATCATGGAAGTATTCATGGACGAATTTAGCGTCTATGGCATTTCCTTTGATAATTGTTTGACAAATCTATCTAGAGTACTGAAACGCTGTGAAGAAGTCGACCTTGTTCTCAACTGGGAAAAGTGTCACTTCATGGTGAACGAAGGTGTAGTTTAGGGTTATTGATCGGGCATGTCGCAAGCCCAATACAAAGATAAATTACCCAGACTAGGCTTATAACAAATTAATGTAATTAGGGAAGTAGGGGTCGATCATCAGGGAGATGGTGTTTCCTATGGAATGTGAATTGTCTCGCAATTGAGCTCTATCTAATGATTATCTGGGTTTTGAGATTTTTGATATCTAAACTAATATAAAGCATAAATAAAAACAAAATAAAAACAAAACAAAAATAGTAAGCAAGTAATGAAAAGCATCTAGGGAAGTAGGTTCACACATGTAGATTGATATATTGATGAAATTGGATTTAGGATATGCAAATAATTCATTGAGCGTTCGTAAGAATGACGTGTTCATTACAATCATAGATCAGATGGTCTAGCAGGCTTTTAGTGCGATTTACTAGGTCTTAATCCACTACGTCACGCTTTGTCTATTCAATTCCTGTATATCTACCTTGGAAAAGAATTCCATACTAGTCAAATGATTTTAGCTAAAAATCGTTAACTATCGTTACAATCCAAACATGCATAGACACAATGTTTTAAAGGCACAATTCCTTTATCCAATTAACATCTTTTAATCAATCTAACATGGCTACCCTACACCCTAGAAAGGATGACTACTCACTCATGATGATATCTATGTCTAAAATGATATTAACAATGAAAACTAGGATAGACATGTTTATTTGGTTTTGACTTTTTATATGGCGATAATAACGACGCTAATTGATAATCTAGGAAATGAAACAACGATTATAACGGTACTAAAATGAATCTAAGACAATATGTAAAGCGAATAACAATCAAATGGAAAACAATAAGTACATTAAACAAGGGATAAAACAGAAATACCTATATGACGACAATGATAACAATAATAGAAAATCCTTGCATATAATAAACGATCCTTGAATTGCAACGCTTGAATCACACAAAGGAGATTACAAGGATGAAATCCTTATTAATCTAAACTAAGGGACAGAAATAAACTAAGAACTAAAGACTAAAAAAGAAGAAAATGAGAGAAGGGAGGCTAGTTCCCCCTCCTCCTAATCTAAAGAGAAGTATATGAAGAGAAGAGAAGAGAAGAGGATTGTAAGAAAGGTGTGTTGAGATGAGAGGCTAGATGATCTATTTATAGTATTAGGGTTTCGTGGAGAAGAGGTCGGGCATTAAACACATAGGACAAAAGTAGGAAGAAGACGCCGTTTTCTCGAAGACCCACAAAAACCCGATCGGGTACACACTTCCCTGATCGGGTAAGTGGTCATCCAGGTCCTTTTGACTAACGTTTCATCTTCCTTTGCTTTGACTTGACTTCCAACATCCCCCTTGACCTCTTGAGTTGGGTTTGTTGATAGGGTTTGATGTAAAGCGATGATTTATTCCTTTCAATTGATTGATCTTCCGACAACTACGAAACTGTCTTTGCTTCTTCTCTCTTTCGAATTAGTGAACCTTCTTGAAATGCCTTTCACTTGGTCAAGCTTGCTTCTTCAAATCGTCGGGTTCTAGGCAAATGCTCGGGAATATAGAAAAAGGGCGTAGAAACGTCACTTTCCCTACAAAACATGTTAGAACATAGGAATTCGCCTAGAAGACGATATTAGCTCATAAAATGGTTTAGCAAAGCACAAATGACAAACAAAACCGAGCTAAATTGGGGGTTAAAACCATACAAATATTCACTTATCAAACTCCCCCAAGCTAAACCTTTGCTTGTCCTCAAGCAAACATAACAAAAAAATACCAGGACAAGGTTGCAAACGTTGGCTACTACTCCATCAAGAAACAAATCTCAACATAAAGCTTTGGAAACATAATGAATCATAACCCAAACACAACGTGGGCAAGAATGATACATAAACATGGCTGAGATTTACATAACGGCGTAGCGCAAAGAATTTCACTACAGAATTTCGGCTCTTGCATGATCTTTTGACAAATGGACTCTTACGGCACACTCGAAAACTCATGTATGTAAGAGGTGATTTCTTTATGTGTAAATGTTTTTGAGACACTCACCTATCTACGACTTATAAAAGTGTGTCCGCAGTCTAATATGGTAAGCAATTCAAAACACAAGTCAAAGATCACAATGCACATAGAAAAGAAGCCGAAAAATGAGAAGAAGGCTTTGGGAAATGGGTGAAAGGTGGACAAATAGTTATGGTCATGTGAAGGTTATAGTGAGCTAGCAACTGACCAATGTTAAATGAATACTCAATCTAGACTTTCGGTTAATTCCCAAAAGACAAATAGCGAAGCCAGAAGCAACAGATTGGCTTATTACACACGAAACACAAGGGTAAACTCCTTCTGAATATTGAATTTTTTAGGAGATACTCACAACTTCCTCTTTTATTTCTTTTCTTTTTTTTCGATTTTTCTTTTTTTCAACTTTTTTTTTTCTTTTTTTTTTCTTTTCTTTTGAACAAAACTTTACTTATTTGAACTTTTCGTCTTCCAAATTTACTTTGACAAATAAGAACAAATCTTTTCAAACGAGCACCCATACACCATAGTCTAGCTACTAGCTCAAAACGTAGGCAGTTTTTTTGCATGTAGCTATTATTTTGTGAAGCACTTGTATGAAGGGGCTAATTTTGAAGGGTAATTCAAAGTGAAAAAGGTTTCAAATCTTAGTGAATCATGAATGCAATGCTTATAGAAATGAAATGAGAACCATACTTATGCGTTTTGACATGACACACATCACAAGGAGAACTACACACACCTAGATGAGACTGGGTATAGATGTACCAG
>JAIUZE010007958.1:0-28405 GCA_022085475.1 Heliosperma pusillum | reverse complement strand
AAACATGAATATTATAAGTCACTACGTAAAATTATACGATAAACGAATCATGCGAACTATTATAAATTACGAGATTTAGAAATTTCAAGAAGAAAACACAGCCGTGTTCCAGGCCGGGGTGGAGGGAGGCGGCCGGTACCCCGGCTTGGAGCACAACTACCCACAAAAACCAAGTTTGGAAACTAACTAAAACAAGGGTCCACTTCAAATGGTCATAACTAGAGTTCTTGATATGGGAATGCCGAAATTCCAAGTCGAGGTGATAGCTTATCCTCTTACGGTTCCAACGAGTGGTCACAAGCCCAAAACAAGCAAGTAACGAAGGAGATATGATCATTTTACGAAAAAGGGTCGGTGCAGTGAATTCTCAGCCGGGCACTGAACCGGCAGCCGGCCCTTCGGCCAGGACTACTTCCTACCCGAGAACAACATACACAAGTTCCATCATTTTCAATTCTCCAAATTCACTTCTAATAATTATCAACAATCAATATTCATCATCAACAGTCATCAAATAACAACAATCATAAATCATAACATGATCCCTAAGCTTCTAATCGTATTCTAAATACGATTTCTAATCATATAAAACATGCAAAACACGTAAATGATACCGAGTAACCCTTCACCGTTACCTTTACGCGTCTTTATTCGATTACTAAGCCTTCCTAGTAGTCTCCACCTACAATTAGGTAATAAAAGATGAATATATTTCACCTTGAGAAAGACGGATAATTTAAAAAGCGAGAAAGACGGTAATTTTATTACCAATACGGATAGAGGAAGGTAAGAGGGAAAGAATGAGACGAACTTACGTGAATTCTATCAAAGAACGAAGGAGCTATGATGATTCAAAGATCGAAAATCAAGAGGGAGGCAAGGTTTTGATCTTTTCTTAAGGAAGAAGTAAGTTGTGTTTGTGTATGAGTGAAAATAGGTTAAGGAGTATGAGATATTTATGGGAAAAAGTCAACAAAAGTCAACGACGGCTCAAAAGTCAAGAAAAGTCGAAGACGACTCAAAAGTCAAGAAAAGTCAAAGACGACTCAAAAGTCAAGAAAAGTCAAAGACGACTCAAAAGTCAAGAAAAGTCAAAGACGACTCAAGACGGGCTTCTCATGGAATCTCGCGGAAATTCCAAATACGAACTCGGAAATTCTAAATTCGACTCGGAATAATAAATTCTAAATTAAAACTTAAAATTACTGAAAAGTATCCGTAAAATATTTTCACTATAAAAATAGGGTACATTCCCGGGTGTTACAACATTAACTTGTGTATATTTAGTTTTGTTTAAGATATCAGGAGAACGTGGACGGGGACGAGGACGAGTACGAGGACAAGGACGGGGATGAGGACGAGGACGAGGACGAGGACGAGAGCAATGAATAGTATCATCAATTATCAAAACTTGTTGCATATCATTTTCTAATATAAAGATTGATTTAGGTTTGACGATAGCCAAGTGGTCCGAAGAGTTAGCCGGTCTTTCAAAAACAACTACGATGTCCCTTACTTGAACTGGAAATAGACTCACCAAGTAAAAGGGATGCGTGGTTTGATAATTTTCGGGTATTTATATTAACTTTTACTTTGTTAATTATATATATATATATATATATATATATATATATATATATATATGATAAGATTATTTTATAAGTAGTGTTGTTTTTATGTGTAGACATTGTGCAATTGGGATCCTAAGTATGAGGATGAGTGTAGGAAGCAATACAATGAGGCGTGTAGAAAGCGGTTAAAAGACGCCATGTATGATGCCGGGGCGATGATAAAAGTACTACTACAAATTCAGGCAATAACAACGCCCCATCAACTACGCTTATTCACAAAAATTAAGAAAAACCGTTGTCAAATGGATTATTATTTTTCCACGGAATTTTATTAAAACTAATAACAATGGTATTATTTTTTTTTCCGTTGTTATTAGTTTTAACAACGGTTCAAACTAAAATAACCGTTGTAAATATATAAACTAATAACAACAGTTTACTCTATATCCGTTGTTATTAATTTGGCGCAAAATTAGTGTAAAGTAATAACAACGGTCACCAACAAACCCGTTGTTATAATGTGTTATTAATTTGGCGCAAAATTTGGCGTAAACTAATAACAACGGTATTATTTTGTTGTACGTTGTTATTAGTTTTAACAACGGTTAGAACATTTTTAACCGTTGTAAATATCTAAACTAATAACAACAGTTTACTATGTATAATAACCGATGTTAATATTTGTTAATAAAGATGAAAAAAACACCCAACACTAATAATACTTTACTGCAACACAAAAACAGAAACACAAAGCGATCAAACTGCAACACAAAACCACAAACACTATGACGTACTCCCTGATCGTCTCTCTGTCATCATCTCCGTCACTGTTGTCACTGTCTGCTATTTCTTATTAATCAGGTATTATTTTTATTAACTGTTTCTTATTAAGATTTTCTAGCTAGATTGTTCAATTCTAATTATTGTGGATTTTCTGAATGTCGTTTATTATTGAATTTGTGAATTAGTTTTGCTGAATTGTTCAATTCTAATAATTTTGCTTTATTGATTTCCTGAATTTCGTTTATTTGTGAATTAGTTGCCTTATATATATATATTGCATTTTATGAATTAGTTGGCTTATTATTGAATTAGTTTTAATTAGTTGGATTTTCTGAATTAGTTGGCTTACTATATATATTACGAATGTAGATAAATGACTCGTACTTGGATGAATGCTGCGAATATGAGTGACCCAGACTATAAGGATGGTTTAGCTGAATTTTATGAAGTCGTTGCGAACAATTTGAATGGTTGTTCTAGTATTCCATGCCCTTGGGAAAGATGTGGTAATATTAAGTATATGGCTATTCCGGACGTTAAAATTCACCTAGAAAAGTATAGTTTTAGTCGATCTTATACCTGATGGATTTTTCATGGGGAATCATTAGAGGAAGAGAATTGCTTTGAAGCAGCTGATCTTAAGGTATACGAAAGGCTAACTGATGATCCCGAGTTTGCCGAGTATGTTGAGTTGGAAGTAGACAAATTGAATGTTGGGTCTATAGATAATGAAGAAAAAGATGATGAATCAAATGCTTTTGAAGATGACAATATTAATTTGGATGACCTTGACAACATGTATGAGAAGTTGTGTGAGTGTGAAGCGCCTCTGTACCCTGGTTGTAAGTACACAAAAATGTCGGCTGTGGTGAAGTTGTATAATATCAAGGGGGCAAATGGGGTGAGTGACACGTGTTTCACTAGTTTATTAGCCTTGATAAACGACATGCTTCCAGATGGTAATGTTCTTCCCGTTAAGACATATGAGGCTAAAAAAATAATTAGAGGAGTGAGTATGAAATATGAGAAAATACATGCATGTCCAAATGACTGCGTATTGTATCGAAAATTATATCAAAACTTAACCAATTATCCAGTTTGTTTTGTGTGGCGTTATAAGCATAAGGAAGGGATCCCGGCTAAGGTGTTGTGGTATTTTCCAGTGATACCAAGATTCATAAGGATGTTTGCGAATAGCAATGATTCAAAAATTTTAACTTGGCATGAAACTGGAAGAATAAATGATGGGAAGCTAAGATAGCCGGCAGATGGTATGCAATGGAAATCGTTCGACGCTGGCAATGAACCTAGAAACTTACGTCTAGCGCTGTCCACTTATGAAATGAACCCACATGGAAACATGAGTACCCAACATAGTACTTGGCCAGTAGTGTTGGCTATATATAATTTAACTCCATATGTGTGCATGAAAAGAAAGTATTTGATGTTGTCGTTGTTAATTTCTGGCCCTAAACAACCTGGAAATAATATAGATGTCTATTTGGAACCACTTTTAGATAATTTGCGAATTTTGTGGGATAGTGGGATAGAAGTATTTGATGCCTATAAGAATGAAACTTTCAATTTGAGAGCGATTTTATTATATACAATATCCGACTATCCGGCTTATGGCGACCTTTCTGGGCATAGTGTACATGGGAATGAGGCTTGTCCATTGTGTGGGGAGGATATCGAGTCTGAATACTTTAAGTGTTCTCATAAGTATGTGTATTTGGGAAATAAGAGGGGCTTGGATCCTGACCATTGTTATCGCAAGCAGCAAAAGGCATTTAATGGACGTCAAGAACTTCGTCAACCTCCAAGAATTTTGAGTGGGAATGAAGTTTATCAGAAAGTAAAGCATATTGAGATAAAATATGGGAAGAAGAACGACTCTAATAAATTGTCTACTCGTGGGTATAAGAAAAGATCCATATTTTTTGATAAACTTCCATATTGGCCTGACCTGGAGGTCAGACATTGACTCGATTTCATGCACATTCATAATATTATCAATACCCTCCTGAATGTTCCCGCTAAAACAAAGGATAACGCCGCAGTTAGGGAAGATATGCAAATGATGGGTATTAGGCTAGAGTTGGCACCACAGAAGAGAGGTAATGGTACATTTTTACCACTAGCAGCTTATACCCTTTCACGGAATGAGAAAAAAGAGTTTTGTGCATGCTTGAATGGAATTAAAGTGCTACATGGTTATTCGTCGAACATCAAAAGCCTTGTGTCGATACAAGACCTAAAACTCACCGGGTTAAAGTCACATGATTGTCACACTTTGATGCAACAATTACTATCCGTGGCTATTCGTTCCATTTTACCTGAAAAGGTACGATATGCTATTACTAGATTCTGTCTCTTCTTCCAGTCCATATTTGATAAATTCATCGATCTCTATGATGCGGATTCATTGCAGGACCTTGTTGTCACCTCTCTTTGTCATTTTGAAATGTATTTTCCACCCTCTTTCTTCACTATCATGATTCACCTGACCACTCACTTGGTTAGGGAGATTTTGTACCTTGGGCCCGTGTACTTGAGATACCAGTATCCTTTTGAAAGATTGATGAAAGTGTACAAGGACTATACATCTAATCGGTATCGTCTTGAAGGTTGTATTGCGGAACGCGCTATTTTAGACAAAGCTCTTGCATATTGTTACGCTCATCTCTCCCCTGAGGAGTTAATTGGCGTTCCAAAGAATCATCATAGTGACTGGATGACCGGAAAAGGTATTAGGGGCCGGGTTGAAAAAATTGTGACACGTGACATGTTGCATTTAGCACATACGTATGTGCTAAACAACGAAGATGAGGTGCAACCTTATATTCAACAACACAAAGATGAGCTCAAATACGATCACCCAAACAAGAGCGAGATGTGGATTGCACACGAGCATAAGAAGACGTTTGGAGAGTGGTTTAGGAATATTGTCTTGCAGTATAAGAATATGTATGGTGATGACATCTCTCCTAGGTTACTACGTCTTGGTTTAGGTCCAAATGAAAGGGCCACTTTTTTTAGCAGTTTTGCTATTAATGGATATACTTTTTACACCCGCGAGCAAGATGAGTTGAGCACAATGCAAAATAGTGGTGTGAGTTTTGAATTTGAGGCAATGCACTTTGCAACTTCAAAAAGATAAAAAAAACCTCTTTGGGGAAAATGCCTTTATTATGGTGTTATTCAAGAAATATTGGTATGTATTAGATTACATTGATTTCACAATACCTCTGTTTCGATGTAACTGGGTTGATAACAAGAACAATTGTGTTCGAAAGGATAAAATGGGATTTACGTTGGTCAATTTCGATAAGGTTGGCAATAATAAGGATGATCCTTTCATAATGGCATCCCAAGCTAAACAAGTGTTCTATGTCACCGATCATATGGATAAGAAGTGGTCTGTTGTACTATCTATAAGAAGTAGACGGGGTGCACCCGATAATGGTGGGGATAATGATCATGATGTCGTATTTGAGGGAATGGATTACTCTACCACTGTATCGTATTTCGACGATGTTGACACTCATCTATATGCGTGATGATCATGGTAAAGGTATTTGGGTTAACGAAGACACTATGTCGGGCAAGAAACGTCCCCGATCCTGAGGTGTAGTCATTCAGCGTATTGTCATTCAGTGTATTATGTTTAGCTTTTGTTAGCTTTGATCATTCAGTATACAGTCTCCATGTTTTGGTTTCTGCTGATTATTATTGCAGTATATAGTGCTTATGCTGTTGCTGTTTCTGTTGTTACAGTTGTAATGCAATCTCTTTTTATAATTAAAAAAAATAAAGTTAAGCAACAACAACGGTTTTACTTAATATATCCGTTGTTATTACTTTCAACAACGGTTATTAAATAACGAACCGTTGTCATTGTCTTTATTAGACTTTTCATATTGGCGCAAATAGGGTGAAATATATAACAACGGGTAGACTTTAACCGTTGTCATTACTCAATCACAACGGTTCGTTTATAATAACTGTTGTCAATATTTGTTAATAAAGATGAAAAAAACACAAAAACACACAACACTAATAATACTGTACTGCAACACAAAAACACAAACACAAACCGATCATACTGCAACACAAAACCACAAACACTGAGACATACTCCCTTTTCGTAACTGTTGTCACCGTCTGCTATTTCTTATTAATGAGGTATTATTTTTATTAACTATTTCTTATTAAGATTTTCTAGCTAGATTGTTCAACTCTAATTATTATGGATTTCCTGAATGTCGTTTATTATTGAATTTGTGAATTAGTTGGCTTATAATTTTGCTGAATTGTTCAATTCTAATTTTGCTGAATTGTTCAATTTTAATTTTGCTTTATTGATTGAATAGCTTTTAATTGAATTTGTGAATTAGTGTATTATTGAATTTATGACCATTATTTAATTTAGTTTTAACCTAATATTTGGTTTAATTACTTTATTATTAAGTCAAACAGCAATTAACATATCAACATTAATATTTTTAAATAAGTTCAAACGGCGCCACACACAAACAGCGCCAAAACAACCAAACAACAACAACAACCAAACAACAACAAACTAAATTGAGTCAGGGTAAATCTCCCGGATATCTGTCACCGCTAGAGCATATGCATCAATCGGCTCAGCCTCGGCCAGAACCATCTCTTCGTACCGCTCTCCCTGGGTCACTTCAATGAAGTCGACCTCATTTGGGAAACGGTGACGGTCATGTGGGGTAGCCACCCATAGATATGGTCCAGGCTGGTGGTCCGTGCTCTCAATCCAATCTTTTCGCCCATGCCCTGCCTTGTCAAACATTCTTGCCAGTTTGAATGCGGACGTACTATGAGCATCGGTCATCCCAAACTCGAATACGAGTTCCCCACAAAAGTACCTGCCATGCCAATTTGGCCTCATCTTCTTGATTAAGTAGCCATTTCGAATAAGCGTATCACAGAGTTTCTTATAACTTTTACACACAACGTAGCCACCCTCAATATGAGCAGGCATTTGGACCATGATGCAAGCATATTGTTTAGTAAACGTTTCAGACATTTTGTATGGTTGATGTTAGTATTTTGGGGGAATGCAAAGATGTTAGTATTTTGTAGTTGTGAAATTTTATATGGTTGATAGCCTTGTATTGAGGTTGTACTTATAGAGAGTTATTGATTGGAGTTATTGATTCACATGCAGTATTGATTAAGACATTAATTGAGTCAATGTGTATGCTTTGATTCACATGCATTGATTCACATGCATTTACATTTCCCAAAACCATTATACATTCACATGCAGTTATTGATTGAGTCAATGTGTGAATGTATATATGTTTCCTATGCAGTCAATGCAGTTAATGTGGTAATATGCAGTTACTGTAACGCAATCTCTTTTAATCTCTTTCATTGAATACAACCGTTGTTATTACTTTCCACAACGGTTTTACTGATTACAACCGTTGTGATAGAGTAATGACAGCGGTTATTAACAAAGGACCCGTTGTCATTGTGTTTATTAGACTTTTCATATTGGCTCAAATAGGGTGAAAATATATAACAACGGGTATGTCTCAACCGTTGTGGAAAGTAATAACAACGGTTGTATTCAGTAATAACCGTTGTTATCTCTCAATATTATTATTTTTAATTAAAAGAGATTGCATTACAGTCCAAACCTGTGAATAAACAACAACAGAACAACTGTAACAGCAGAAACAACAACAACATAAGCAGAAACAAGAACATGCAACCAAAACATGGCCACTGTATACTGAATGACCAACGCTAAATTTAGGAATCTTTAAGAATGACCAAAGTCAACAAGTTTGGACATGAATATAGGAAGTAACTGCATATTACCACATAACCTACTCTAAGTCTCTCTATAAATACAGCACAAAACCCCTCCTTTAAATATTACATAAACCTAATTAATTACTCCAAAAATTAACATCATCAATGGCAGCAGTTAAACTTCCCAACGATGAGACGACCCTTACAAAATTGATTGCAGATGAGGAGAAGGCTCTTGCCGTACTTCCCGCTGATCATCACCCATTGATTAAAGCATCCATTGAACATCAAAGGGATTATTGGATTAAGAGGCTTGAAGCAGTCCGACTTGTCAACCCAGCGTCGTCATCATTATCGTCGTCTGTCTACCCTCGTCGGCCTGATACTCGCAGGTTGAATGCCGCAAGAGATATGTTAAGTTTTACCAGTCGTACCTTATCTCCACATGCAAGACGTGTACTTGCATGCATTGAATCTGTTATTGCAAAATACGAGGATAATGATCCGGAAGTCATCAGTATTATCAATATTGTTCCGGATTGTTGGATGCAGTGTGAGAAAAGCTTTTTACTCTTAACCGGATATGTTTCGGATTATTTAAAATCTTTATTTATTTAATGTCGGATGAATGTAATGTACTGTAATATAAAATCTGGTTTATTCCTAATGAAATAATCAATGATAAAGAATGTTGTTTAAAGTGTTTGAATTGATATGATTAATTCCGTTGATGTTCAATCTTTTGATGTTTGATCAATAGCGATAATAATTTGATATTACATAAAATAAAATAAACCTTGCTTTATTGATTAAAAAAAACACAATACAGTACACCGAGTTTATTCTGGTGAGTATCGGGTCATCAAGTTACATACTAGATAGAATTAAAACGCAAACATTAATATATATATATATATATATATATATATATATATATATATATATTAAATAAGAAGTTCATTATTACACACATCATACGGCGCCACGCACACATAAACGGCGCCAAATTAAAACAACCAAACAACAATATCAATCGGCTCAGCCTCTACTAGAGCATATATGCATCAATAACCGTCCCTTTTCGTACTACTCTCCATGTGTACTTGAACGAAGTCGACCCCATTATTTAATTGGGGAAACGGTGAGGGTTATGCATGTGGGGTATGTAGAGCCAGCTATCTATATATATATAGATAGATATGGCCCAGGCTGGTGGTCCGTGGTCTCAATCCAATCATTTCGCCCAAATACAATCATTTCGCCGGGCCGTGATCTCAATCCAATCTTGTGTCTATATATACATCCAGTCAAACAACAACGTAACAATCTAAACAAGAAATCACTTTCATTTTCGAAATTAAGTTGTGGAATTATCGGGTCACTGATATTAAATCGGGTCGATCATATATATCGGGTTACAGGACATCGACATCAATCGGGTCGGGTCGTTTAATGTTCATGCTTGCATCATATCATCGATCATATCGTATATCGATCAGGTCGCTTATATATATAATGCAGCTCGGGTCGTGTGTATATATATCGATAATCGGTTACAGGCCGTCATCGGGTCGGGTCAGGTCGGTTTTGCTCGGGTTCGGGTCGGGTCAGATCGACTTGCGCCAACTAGCTCTAAACACGCACAGATATATATTAGAACAAGCTACGTACGTGTTGTAGACCTAATTAGGTCGGGTTATTTCGGGAAAGCTCATTTTTTCTCTTTCGTTCATTTAATTTAATTCGATAGAAATCTTTTTTATTTTCGGGTCGGATTAGTTTCAGGTTAGTGATTATAACCAATACCTGAAACAGAAAATGACCCAATTCGAGAATCACCCGATCCAAAAACGGCCCGACTCGATATATAACCTCATCCGCTTGACCCGGAAATGATCGACGACCCGCCCAACATTCCCGAAACAGATCCGAAACCGGATAGGACCCTCCCCGACCCAAACTAACCTGATAAAGTTACAAACCCGCTGAATCTAACCCGATCGGAATCTGACCCAAACCCGATCCGATTGACCCGTTTGCCAGCTAGCCTGGTAATCTATATATATATATATATATATATATATATATATATATATATATATATATATATATATATATACGTAACTCGCTAATTAAACGTAACTTATGCCTATAATAACTATATATATATATGCCTATAATAACTATATATATTAAACGTAACCTCGTTGATATATATGTACAAATCTTTAAATAACATACCAATTTTGATGTACTATATATACCTATATATATATATATTATAACATTAAATAAATAAATTAAATTTAAAGCAAAGTTAAATAAATTAAACGTAATTTATTTATTTTCGTGACTCAAAATTTAATACCGCGAGCGCGTATCCGAAAAATTAAAAATAACACACAATCTATATCAACGGTTCTTTATAATACTACCGTTGTTATTACTTTCAACAACGGGTCATACTAAAGAAAGCGTTGTCATTGTGTTTATTAGACTTTTCATTTTGGCGCATTTTGGTGAAAATATATAACAACGGGTATACTTTAACCGTTGTCATTACTCTATCACAACGGTGTTTTTTAGTATAACCGTTGTCAATAGTTTCTCTTAATAAAAAATAATTTACAATCCTATAGAGCAAATGAAACACACAAATAATTTACAATCCCATTATCATCATCGTCATCATCCTCGTTGACAACACAAACACACAAATCTTTTTGTTTATTATCACCATCATCCTCCTCGTTCTCTTTATCATCATCCTGCTCGTTCTCTTTATCATCATCCTGTTCGTTCTAATTATCATCATTAGGAAATTTTTGTGTTTCGTCTTTAGGGTTTTAAGATAGAAGTTCATCTTTTTGTTTTTCATCTTTTTGTTTTTCGTGTCTTTGTTCTCTTTATCGTTCTCTTTATCATCCTGTTTCATTCCTTTTTAAGGTTTTAGAGTTTTAGAATCTTTGCATGACTCTTTATTTGTTCAGTTACTATTTCATTCCTTTTAAGGTCTTAGGGTTTTAGAATCTTTGCATGCATGACTCTGATCAGTTACTATTTCATTTCTCTTGTAGATTTTAGAGTTTTAGGATTATCATGGGTGAAAAAGGAAAAAGAAAAGAAAACAATGATAAGGGGGATAAGCCTGGTGAGAGGGGTGCTTCGCAGTGCCTTGCAGCTATATCGGCAAAACAACCGCTACCTATAAAATGGAGTGTGAAAGGTGTTCTTACTAGTGCAGTAACACCCGCAAATGTACCATATTTTTATAGTAAAAATATTATACGGATACTTTTCAGCGAATCTTAGTTTGAGTCTAGAATTTAATTTCCCGTGTCTATTTTAGAAAATACGAGTTCGTTTTCGGACTTTACGCGAGATTCCGAGTAAGTTGCATCTTAAGACGTTTTTGGGCTTTTTCTCATTTTTTCCACTTACTCCCTCATACTCCCCCTTAACCCTAACTCTCCTTCATTCAACATCTCCTTCTTCTTCACCAAGTAAACCCAAAACCTAGCCTCCATATTCTTCCAAGCTTATTATCATCGCTACTCCTTTGTTATTCGCTTAAATTCGCTCAAGTTCGTCTTATTCTTTCCCTCTCATCGTCCTCTATCCGTATTGGTAATAAAATTACCCTCTTACTCGCTTTTCAATTTATCCGCCTTTCTCAAAGGTGAATTATATTCATCTTTTGTCGTCTAATTGTAGGTGGAGACCTTCTAGACCCCGACAAAGATTACTATCTAGTGGAGGAAGGTTTAGAAATCGATTGAAGACGCGTAAAGGTAACGGTGAAGGGTTACTCGATATCATTACGTGTTTTAATGTGTTTTCTATGTTAGTAATCGTATTTGGAATAAGATTAGTATTCATAGAACTTGTGTTGTTGATGGTGAGTGTTGTTTGTTGATGATAATTTGTAACAACCCGAAAAGTACCCAATTTTTCTAGTAAAATATCTTACGGATACTTTTCAACAAAACTTAAGTTTTAAAATAGAATTTATTGTTACGAGTCGTATTTGGAATTTCCGAGTTCGTATTTGGAATTTCCGCGAGATTTCATGAGAATCCCGTTTTAAGTCATCTTTGACTTTTCTTGACTTTTAAGTCGTCTTTGACTTTTCTTGACTTTTTAAAGTCGTCATTGACTTTTCTTGACTTTTAAGTCGTCATAAACTTTTCTTGACTTTTAAGTCATCTTTGACTTTTCTTGATTTTAAGTCAACTTTGACTTTCGTTGACTTTTTCCGACTCGCCTTGTAATTTTGAAGACCGAAATTTTATTTAAAAAAATAATATTTTTAATTTCTTTTTATTAAGATTTATTTGGATTTATGATAATTTAATATAATTATTTTGAATTTATTCGGAATTAAAGAGAAGGTTTTACAGTTTAATCCCGAACGTCATTTAACTATTCCCGAGTCAACTTAAATCCCGAAACAAAACCCGAAACTCGACTTTGGCATGAGTTACATGCCCATGTCACCTTTTTCACTCACTTTAGATATTTTAAATTAATATGTTTAAACTAATAATAATATCTAAGATATTTATAACTTTATCGATCCGTTAACTTAAATTACGCAAATCGTTTACAAAAACAGACCCGATTCTTCTTCAATCACACGGCTCTTCCTCCTCTAATAGGACTAGATATTTTCCTTTCTTTTCATTACAATAACATAATATCTAGATATTTGGTTTAATTAACTTAATATCTAATTATATCTAATCAATTACCGTAATATAATTATTAAAACCGAGTCAATTCCGTAACAATAATTTCAAAACCCGACTCATTATTTTCCTCTATATTACACGGCACTCACACCCCCATTACTCACTAACTACCTTTTCATTTTTCAATAAATCAACTTAAGATCTAATTAATACTTTCTTTAATCGTTCTTCATCGTTCTTCGTCGTTCTTCATCGTTCTTCGTCGTTCTTGAGCAAAATCGTCCTAAAACCTTCATTTCTTATTCAAATCCGTCCTAACTTATATTTCTAGAATCTCCTCTTCGCTCTCCATCTTCAAGTACGGTTTATTTTCAATTCCGACAAAATCGTTTTCAACACTTTAATTATGGGAAATCAAGTTTTAATTCTAATAATATTTTCTTGTCATTTCTTATAGGGGAAGATTTTGAAGACGAGTTTGGTGACTTGTATATATTAGAAGAAGACTAGTAGACGGGTTTCTTATTTCTTAGTTCTTATATTTTGGGTGCTACTTGATTTTGTGCTAGCTAAGGTAACGATTCCGAGTTACTCGACGATTTAATGTTACATATCTTTTGTTCTTTTGTTCTTTTGTTTTAGTTCATGTTATTATGATTTACGGTTTTTAATTAGTAACATGATAAGTTGTTATTTTTATTATGTTGTATGAATTTTTGATATGTTTAGTGTTCTTGATAAATTTGGATGATGGTTCATAATCATGATTTTTGGTATGAATGATGGTTGAATTGATTGTTAAATTGGTTGTTGTTAATTAGAATCATGTTAGAAATAAATTGGTATGGTGTTGGTGGTGGCCGAATTGGGTGGCTGGAAAAATCAGCCCAAACCAACCCAAACCAGGCCGGTTCAGGCCCGGTCCAGGCCGGTCTGGAATGGTCCGGGAATCGTCCTTTGGGTTTGTGTCGATACTTGATTGTTTTGTTGTTGTTTTGACGGGTTTTAAATATGTTAAGCATGCGGGAAATATTAAGAAACGGTTTTAAAAATGTCGTCTCAAAACAGGCCCAAACCAGGCCCGTGGGCCCAGTCCAGGCCCGTGTTAGGTCCGGCCCAAATCAGCCCATGAGTCACCTTTTTAGTCTTGTGACGGTTTTTGAGTTTAGTGTTAATTTATCGTGTTTTGTAATATTTAGCAAGTGAGAAATTTTAATAAGTAAATTATTTAATTAAAAGTATTTTTCATAATATTATAATTCCTCACATGTTAGAAATTATAATACGAAATTATAGTTTAATTTGATATACTTTAAGTCATGCGGGTTTTCGTAAGATTTAATAATTCACATGTTAGAAGTTTTAATAAAATAACATGTAATGAATATGATGATTTTTGTGTTCAAGTCTAATTGGTAAAGACTCTGTTTCTAGCCGGTGTGACCAAACGGGTTTGGTCAAACTAAGATCTAGTCAGCCCCGTTTTGACTGATGACCCGTCGCGGGACTCGGGTCGGGGATTTGTCTTCAAGTAAGGTTGTATTTAATTAATGAATTAGCCTTAGTAGATATGAGGCAAAATGTTATTTGAATATGATTTATATGCAATTAGTCACATGATAGGAAGTTGTTTCCGTGACGGTTTGATTGTATGATATATGTCGTGTTGACTAAGTACCCATAGAGAATTACGAGTATATGGCGTCTTGACCATTCTAATTCTAAATGAGTATCTTGGACCATGACATCGATAGGCCTTACTATCTTTAACGAGCTTATGGAGTTCACAGCTTGATAGCTTTTGTGTCACTGACTTGGGCCTTTTGATACCAAGCCGGGGGCATGGTGTCCTAATTGCTTCCACTTTGGGACTGGAGCCAGCTTAAGTACTAGCCATCTCTGCTTAGGGGGTCGCCTAGTAGAGTTTCTCATAGACGGTTATGTCATGGGACGGGGAACGGAATAGCTGTTGTCGCTAGGTCTGATCAGTCTAGGACTAGGAGGTTTTTCCTACCTTGTGGTATAGCCTCGAGTTACAGAAGTCGACTATTGACTGTTCTAAGAACTTATGCCTGTTTCTAGAAGTATTGGTCTTTCATGTTTGTATGATTCTATGAGTTCTAGAAGGGGAGATGCAAGCCGGCTAGGATTGATAGAGTTTGGATTAACGGTTGTTAACTGATTCACATGATATATGTTGATTAGGGTTTGAGTGTATATGGCCATGTGAAGCGTAAACTCTGAGCTAGCATACCAGCTTCCCTACCTCGTATTATAGATTATTATCAGATTCACATGATAGCTTTCATATGATAGGTTATATGTTAGTTAATTGTATTCATAACATGAAAAGCATATCGT
This sequence comes from Heliosperma pusillum, assembly GCA_022085475.1. Classification (NCBI taxonomy): domain Eukaryota; kingdom Viridiplantae; phylum Streptophyta; class Magnoliopsida; order Caryophyllales; family Caryophyllaceae; genus Heliosperma; species Heliosperma pusillum. The sequence goes on along the minus strand of JAIUZE010007958.1, from coordinate 13,203 downwards.
ATATGTTAAAGTGTTGTATTTTCCATATACATCTCTGTTATGTTATTCATGTTTTATTAAACTCGACATTTCGTGGCTGGGAGAACTCGGAGTTACTCCCCACTGATTGTGGCTTCCGTGTTTATATTTAATGCGGTTGGCAGGTTTGTGATGCATACTTGGGTACATTGACGAGCTAGCGAGCGAAGTATTTACCTTGGACCTATATTCGGTTCTTTAGGATTGTATATTATTATACACTCTTTTATTTCGTATTTATACGGGAGATATGTCTCCCGTTTTGGATAATTTTTATGTATAATATTATTTCCTTTTTTGTTATGAACCGTTTTCTTTAAGACACCTTTGTTATGATGAATATATTTATTAGTAGGTTCCGGTTTTAAAATTTACCGATTTTCACTAAAGTGAACCTATTAGAAACGTATTCTCATCTTTTATGTAGTTAAATTATTTTTTTTCTTTCCGCAAATTTGAGGGTGTCACATATCCGGCACCGTCGTCACCCATTATTTATCCCATGTTTTCTTTTCAATCTTCATAATCCTTCACTCATACACATTACTCCTACTCGGTGCTCACACCACCCCCAATGACAACAAAATTTGTCATTGTAGTCGTTAAATTAGGGGTCTCGTCGTTGGCTATGCAGAAAAATGCCGGAGGCAAAGATGCTTAGTAGAGAGGAAATATGATAAAAGAAGTTTTATACAATAAAATTTGTTGAAACACCGATAATAGTGACTTCCCGGCATGAAAGGGCGTGAGAATGATAATGTTTGTCGATGCTTTGGTATTGGAATTAATCGGTGTGAAAAAAAGTATGAGAAAAAAGTTACTAATAGTGCGCGAAAAAGTTGTTAAGTGGTGTGATATTGTATAGTATATCCTGTGATATTGTTTAGTATAACTTGTGATATTGTATCATGGACTCACGGACTCAAAAAGATAGGTGGAGTCACATGATCCTAATTCTCTCTCTCTCTATATATATATATAAATATAGTTGTTATAGTTGTTTTACCTTACTCAACCAAACTTAATGTTATAGTTGTTTTACCTATAACCTTCAGCTGCAATACAAAAAAGCACGCCTTTCCTGTTTTAAGTAAGTTTTCTCAAAGTTTAGATTTAGAATCTTTCAAAGGAGAATGTGTTTATAGTAGAAATGAGGTTTGGGCTAAGTTAGCTTTATTAAGTATGTGATTTCCAATTCAGTTGCTAGTATCTTGGTAATAACGTATGAGTTATCACTTAATATGCTATCTAAGGTTTTCTCTTGCTTAGTACTAGATTCTAAAGTATCTTATGTAATCTAATATCCTAGGGTAAATGTCAAAAAAATACAAATGATGTGCTTATGAGCCGTCATATGCTCATTCGAGATTTCCTATGCAAGTAAGTGATTAGGGTAAATCAAATCTAAGTGCTTGTTAGAGATATTTAATCTCTTTATACTTGTTTATATTTATTCCCTATTATTTATTAAAGATAATGTTACATTAGATAAAAGAGAACAAGTGTTTCTTGAGCAACATCCTATGAGAATTATAAGCGGCACTGTAGGGTTTTGAAAACAAAACCTAGATCTCCTTGTCTACTATAACTACAACAATTCATTACTCATCTAAATGACTTTTCTAGCTTAATATTCCTTGCATACTATAATTGAGTCTTTCATATCTTTGTTAAGAAAATCATATTGAAAAGTCGAGCTATTGTTTTGCATTTCTTTCTAAGAAAATTGTTATTAAACTATAGTGCTAAAATTGTTCTTACTCGTTCAATTGTGTGAACATTGAAGAACGATTTAATACTTTCTTATTAACATATGATAGTTGAGTATTTAACGATACTCAAATAGTTACAACTAGAGTTAGTTGTAAGAATGGATTAGTGTAATACTCCGTATTCTTTTAGTTGGGTACTCGGTCGAGTATGGCGTACTCGACCGAGTAGGTGGGGAGTGTCGCTTAGGAAGGCTATTGCCTAGGTGACACTCGGTCGATTGTGGAGTATTCAACTGAGTTCAAGGTACTCGGCCGAGTGCGGTCTGTTTTTTAAGTTTAGCGGTTTTGATTAAGATGATTAGGGGCTATAAAATATTTCCGTCAGTTACTAAAACATTTTCATATTAACCTAATCTTATTTCTAAACCCCTAAAATTCTCTAATTACCCTAATCATTTCCGCAAGCAAGAATCATTGTCTTTGAGCATTTGGGATCCTTCCTGTCACATCGATCGTATAGTAAGTGTCTATCGTTTTAATCAATTTAGTATTTTTTGAGTAAATTGGTAGAAACCCTAATCTGGTTTATTATTTTAAATGGATTAATTGGGAGTTGATTTTTGATAATAGATTATTGTATATGATTTTTAGGTGAGAACTTCGTTGAGGAACGATTCTAGCGTGCCTTGATTGTGTTTTTGTTCGGAAGTGCTTCTAAGGTAGGGTTTTCCTACTTAGTATAGTTATATGTTGATTATTGATGATAATCATTATGTTGATTACGATGATGATGACTATGATGATTGTGATATTGGTATGATGATGATTGTGATGTTGGTATGATGATGATATTGTGATTGATATTGTGGACCATGTTTGGGAGATGAAACCATCCCAGGTCTCGTTTCTTGTGACTCCCGACAATAGGGTGATATGCACATTAAGGAGCCAAGTTACGGCCGTTGCGATGAGCGGAAATGTTGATGTCCAGTGTTGCCGTCTGGCACCAACATGAGTGAGTATTTTGTTGTGATAGGAAACCTGCAGCAGGAGCTCACCCAAGGGGTCTTGATGATCAAACCACATACAAGACAAGCTTGACCCCTCAGATGGAAGCTCGAGTTACAAGGTCTAAACAACAAGTTATGACAAGTCAAGAACAACCCAAGCCAAGCCACCCAAATGAAGAAGACAGTCCAAGACTCAACAACCCATGCCAAGCCCCAATACAACCCACATTACCCACACAAGACAGACAAAAAAACCTTCAGGCACAGACAGACCAATTCACAAACTCTGTATCTAGGAGGTACACCAGAGCATCCCAACCACCCCCACCATGGCCTACCATCAAGCCAACCCATTAAGCTACAAGTTTGCCCAGGACAAACCCTTTTGAAGTCTAGTAAAAATTCATGAAACAGACACCCCAAGTTAAGAGTCCAGCAAACAACTAAAAACAGAGAAGGTACATGTCAGATTGTGGTTTCCTTTTGTTTAAGTCAACTTGTCATCGTCCAAGGCAGGTCTTATCTAAGTTATAATAAGAATAGAGAGTCCCAAGGAGCAGCAACACACCCAGGCAAGGCAGCAAGACAACAAGAGCAACAGATTTCCATTTCAGGAAAAATCCAAAACTGCTTTATTTGCTTTTGTTCAGTCTGTTTTCTTTTGTGTCTTGTGTCTGTTCTTATTAGTTGTTGAGCTCGTCCTATTGTGAGGCTCTTAATTAGTGTCAGTAGAAGTAGTTTAGATCCTAAGCTAGCCCTTGGATGATCCATACATCTAATGGCTCACAAGATATCAACCTCTCTATATAAAGGGGTCTTGTATGACTGTTGTAGGTAGACTTTTGATGAATGAATGAACTTTGAGAAATCCCTCAAAACTATCAAACTTGTGCTAAGAGCTGTAGTTTGAAGCAAGCCTGATACATCTTCAAGGTGTTTGATCAGTGCCTTGTATTGTGAGTCAAGTTATATCTGTGCATTGCTGTGATTAACTTACTTGCTGTTGAGTCTAGTCTAGGGTGTTTGTGCTTTGCTGTAACACTTGAAAACTGTCTCTAAACTAGTCTTTGAGTCCTTTTCTCTTGTGCCTTGCTGTAGAGGATTGTCTCCAAGTCATATCCCTTGTATCTTTCAGCTAAAATAACTCACAATCCCTAAAACAACACCCCTTGTTACTTGATATTGTATTCAGTTTGAGTCAAGCTAATCAAGTCACTTAAAACTTGTGAACCTTAGTAGTTTACACTCCAAATTGGTTATCAGAGCTTTGGTTGAGAGTCTTAGTGAGTTCATTTTCCCTAACTACATTTAAAAACACAAAAATAGCCCAATGAGTGAAGAGAGACTAGCAGGAGTAGAAGCAAGGATGGAGGATCTGGCTGGGATTGTAACCACCCTAACCAGAACCTTGGACCAGGTTATAGGCAACCATTTGCTTGCTGGAGGAAGAGGTAGAGGACGTGGAAGAGGCCAAGGAGGAGGCAGAGGAAGGCCACCTGATGATGAAGAGTATCCAGACTCAGATGACTCAACAAGAAGCAGAGCTTCCATCCACAGGAACACAGACAAACATCTTAAGGTAGATATCCCTGAGTTTTCTGGTAGTCTTAATCCTGATGACTTATTAGAATGGCTTAGAGAAGTAGAAAGGATCTTTGAGTACAAGGGATACAATGATTCCAAGTCTTTTAAAGTAGCCATCCTTAAACTGAAAGGGTATGCTTCCCTTTGGTATGAGACTATGAAAGGGTTAAGGGCTAGGGAGGGTAAGGAACCCATCAAGTCTTGGACTAAACTGAAAAAGAAACTGTTAGACAAATTTGTTGCTAAGGATTACACCCAGGATCTGTTTATCAAGTTGTCTAAGTTGAAACAAGGAGACAAACCTGTTGAATCTTATCTGAGGGAGTTTGAACAACTCACCTTACAATGTGATATAAATGAGAAACCTGAGCAAAGGATTGCTAGGTACTTAGAGGGCCTAGATAAGAACATTGCTAACAAGGTTAGGATGCAACCTCTGTGGTCATTTGATGATGTTGTCAACCTATCTCTGAGAATTGAGAAGATAGGGAAGACTAAGCCTGCTACACCAAAACCTGTTAGGCCTTTTCAAACCAGACCTTATAGTGGGTTTAGATCAATGGATACCCCTAAGACAGCACCCCCACCTACCTTAGACAAGGGTAAGGGCATCATGGGTCAAAAGCCAAGCACTTCATTGACTGAGAACAGAATTAGGTGCTTCCAATGTCAAGGCTATGGACATTTCAGGAAGGATTGCCCTTCTAAGAAGACCTTAACCATAATGGAAGTTGAGGCTTGGGAGAAAGAGGGTCTAGTTGAGTATGAGAGGGATGAGCCTGAGGTTGAAGAAGTGGTGAGTGAGGAAGAAGAGTCTAGTCAGGAGGCAATAGTGGCACTCCCTGACACAGGCCACAGCTTAGTCCTATGGAGAGTAATGCATTCACAACAGATACCTTTGGAGGAGGATCAAAGGTCCCTCATTTTCAGGAGCAGATGTACCATACAAGGGAGGGTTTGTAACCTTATTATAGATGGAGGTAGTTGTACCAATGTGGCTTCTGTTACTATGGTTGATAAGCTGAAGTTGAGCACTCAAGATCACCCTCACCCCTATAAGTTGAGATGGCTGAGTAAGGGAGCAGAGGTTAAGGTGGATAAGCAATGCATGGTCCCTTTCTCCATTGGCAGTGTGTACAAGGATGAAGTATTGTGTGATGTGGTTCCAATGGATGCCTGTCACTTGCTATTAGGAAGGCCATGGGAGTTTGATAAAAGCTCCATACACCAAGGAAGAAGCAATACCTATTCTTTCAAGCATGGGAGCAGGAAGGTGACATTAGCCCCCTTGCCACCACACCAGAAGAGCTATGGGAGTCCAAGTATGGCTGAGGATTTTAGTGGAGTTGTATTTCTATCTGAGTCAGCAATGGTCAAGGAGTGTAGTGAGGAGCAACCTATAGTAATGCTGCTATCAAAAGAAGTTCAGGAAGAAGAGTCTAAGGTGATCCCTGCAGATGTTAAGCCCCTCATTGATCAGTTCAAGGAAGTGTTTCCAGAGGAACTTCCTGATGGCTTACCCCCTTTGAGAGGGATTGAACACCAAATAGACCTTGTGCCAGGGTCTGTACTACCTAATAGACCAGCCTACAGATGTGATCCTAAGGCTACACAAGAGCTGCAAAAGCAAGTTGGAGAGTTGATGAGTAAAGGGTTTGTAAGGGAGTCATTAAGCCCTTGTGCTGTGCCTGCATTGTTGGTTCCTAAGAAGGATGGGACTTGGAGGATGTGCATAGATAGCAGGGCTATCAACAACATCACAGTCAAGTATAGGTTCCCTATACCTAGGCTTGATGACATGTTGGATGAGCTAAGTGGCTCAAGGTTCTTTTCTAAGATTGACTTGAGGCAAGGTTACCATCAATTGAGGATCAGAGAAGGAGATGAGTGGAAGACAGCCTTCAAAACAAAGCATGGCCTTTATGAGTGGCTTGTCATGCCCTTTGGCCTGTCAAATGCCCCAAGTACCTTCATGAGATTGATGACAGAAGTGCTTAGGCCTTGCCTAGGGAGATTTGTGGTGGTATACTTTGATGATATCCTCATCTACAGCAAGAGCAAGGATGATCATTTGAGGCATCTTGAGGCTGTGTTTGAAATACTTAAGGAGAGCAAGCTCTTTGGGAAGCTTGAGAAGTGCACCTTCATGACTGAGGAAGTCAAGTTTCTAGGATATGTGGTATCTGGTAGAGGCATTTCAGTTGATCAAGACAAGATCATGGCAGTCCAGTCTTGGCCTATCCCTAGGAGTATTACAGAAGTAAGGGGATTCCATGGCTTAGCATCCTTCTACAGAAGATTCATTAAGGACTTTAGCACCATTGCAGCACCTCTCACTGAGTGCATGAAGAAGGGAGAGTTCACTTGGACTGAGAATGCTTTACAGGCTTTCAAACACATGAAGAAGCTCTTGTGCAGTGCACCTATCCTAAGATTGCCAAACTTTGATTGCCTATTTGAGGTTGAATGTGATGCAAGTGGAGTGGGAATTGGAGCTGTCCTCATCCAAGAGAAGAAACCTGTAGCCTACTTTAGTGAAAAGCTAAGTGGTGCCAAGCTAAACTATTCTACATATGATAAAGAGTTCTATGCTCTTGTCAGAGCTCTGAGGCATTGGAGTCATTACCTGAAGCCCAAACCTTTTGTCTTACACTCTGATCATGAGGCATTGAAGTACATAGGAGGCCAGCATAAGCTCAGTCACAGACATGCTAAGTGGGTGGAGTTCCTTCAGTCATTCACCTTTTCTAGCAAGTACAAAGAGGGCAAACAAAATGTGGTGGCTGATGCATTGTCTAGGAGGTACACTCTGCTATCAACTATGGAGCAAAGGGTTCTTGGCTTTGAGTTTATGAAGGACATGTATCAAGAAGATCCAGACTTTGCAGAAGATTGGTTAGCACAGAAAGAGGGAACAAGAACCATTGACTCACCATACACTTTGCAAAATGGATTCTTGTTTAAAGGAAACAAGTTGTGTGTTCCCAGAGGATCTTATAGGAACCTATTGATCAAGGAGGTACATGGGAGTGGCCTTGGAGGACACTTTGGGGTTCAGAAAACTGTGGACATACTACAAGATCAATTCCACTGGCCTAAAATGATGGGAGAGGTTCAAATAGTGCTCAGAAGGTGTGGAGTTTGCCAAAAGGCCAAGAGTTCTTTCCAAGCAGGACCTTACACTCCCCTACCAGTCCCATGTAGGCCTTGGGAGGATGTTAGTATGGATTTCATAATGGCATTACCTAGGACAGCAAGAGGGAAGGATTCTATCATGGTGGTTGTGGATAGGTTCAGTAAAATGGCACATTTCATTGCTTGCAAGAAGACTGAAGATGCTGTGAGTGTAGCAGAGCTATACCTTGATGAGGTGGTGAGGTTACATGGAGTTCCAAGGACCATTGTGTCTGACAGAGACACAAAGTTTATGAGCCATTTCTGGAGGACATTGTGGAAGCTGCTTAACACTAGGTTATTGTTTAGTACCTCCCATCACCCTCAAACTGATGGCCAAACTGAGGTGACTAACAAGACCTTGGGAAGAATCTTGAGGTGTATAGTCAGCAAATCTCTCAAGGATTGGGACTTGAAGTTGGCTCAAGCAGAGTTCTCTTTCAATAGAGCTCCATCAGCAGCCACAGGCCACTCCCCCTTTGAAGTGGTCTATGGTACTAACCCCTTAATGCCTTTGAGTTTGTCTAATGTGTGCAGGTCAGAGGTCCACTATGATGCCAAGAAGAGGGTGGAACAAATGCTAAAACTCCATGAATCAGTCAGAAAGCAAATTGAGAAAGCCAATGATCTATACAAAAAGAATGCCAAGGTTCCTAAGACCAAGAAAGACTTTGCACCAGGAGACCTAGTATGGATCAACCTAAGGAAAGAGAGGTTCCCTTCCAAGAGAAAGAACAAGCTAGAGCCCAGGGCAGATGGTCCTTTTCAAGTCACAGAGAAGATAGGTCCCAATGCCTACAAAATTGATCTACCAGGAGAGTATGCAGTCCATGGAACATTCAATGTGGGAGATCTCAGTCCCTTCTATGAAGACTCTGAGGGGGAGGAAGACATAGGCTTGAGGTCAAGCCCTTTTCAACCTGGGGAGGCTGCAGCAGGAGCTCACCCAAGGGGTCTTGATGATCAAACCACATACAAGACAAGCTTGACCCCTCAGATGGAAGCTCGAGTTACAAGGTCTAAACAACAAGTTATGACAAGTCAAGAACAACCCAAGCCAAGCCACCCCAATGAAGAAGACAGTCCAAGACTCAACAACCCATGCCAAGCCCCAATACAACCCACATTACCCACACAAGACAGACAAAAAAACCTTCAGGCACAGACAGACCAATTCACAAACCCTGTATCTAGGAGGTACACCAGAGCATCCCAACCACCCCCACCATGGCCTACCATCAAGCCAACCCATTAAGCTACAAGTTTGCCCAGGACAAACCCTTTTGAAGTCTAGTAAAAATTCATGAAACAGACACCCCAAGTTAGAGTCCAGCAAACAACTAAAAACAGAGAAGGTACATGTCAGATTGTGGCTTCCTTTTGTTTAAGTCAACTTGTCATCGTCCAAGGCAGGTCTTATCTAAGTTATAATAAGAATAGAGAGTCCCAAGGAGCAGCAACACACCCAGGCAAGGCAGCAAGACAACAAGAGCAACAGATTTCCATTTCAGGAAAAATCCAAAACTGCTTTATTTGCTTTTGTTCAGTCTGTTTTCTTTTGTGTCTTGTGTCTGTTCTTATTAGTTGTTGAGCTCGTCCTATTGTGAGGCTCTTAATTAGTGTCAGTAGAAGTAGTTTAGATCCTAAGCTAGCCCTTGGATGATCCATACATCTAATGGCTCACAAGATATCAACCTCTCTATATAAAGGGGTCTTGTATGACTGTTGTAGGCAGACTTTGATGAATGAATGAACTTTGAGAAATCCCTCAAAACTATCAAACTTGTGCTAAGAGCTGTAGTTTGAAGCAAGCCTGATACATCTTCAAGGTGTTTGATCAGTGCCTTGTATTGTGAGTCAAGTTATATCTGTGCATTGCTGTGATTAACTTACTTGCTGTTGAGTCTAGTCTAGGGTGTTTGTGCTTTGCTGTAACACTTGAAAACTGTCTCTAAACTAGTCTTGAATCCTTTTTCTCTTGTGCTTTGCTGTAGAGGACTGTATCCAAGTCATATCCCTTGTATCTTTCAGCTAAAATAACTCACAATCCCTAAAACAACACCCCTTGTTACTTGATATTGTATTCAGTTTGAGTCAAGCTAATCAAGTCACTTAAAACTTGTGAACCTTAGTAGTTTACACTCCAAAACCGACTACTTGTTGCGATGAGAGTCACTTGTGTAACCGTATTTTGGGGTAGGTAACCCGTTGTAACACCCGCAAATGTGCCCTATCTTATTTTAAAAATATTATACGGATACTAGTTAGCGTAGTTTTAGATTTAGTCTAGAACTTAGTTTCCCGTGTCTAATTTAGCAATTCCGAGTTCGTATTTGGACTCTAGTCGAAATTTCCGTGTGGGTTACGCCTTAAGATGCTTTTGGGCTTTTTCCCCATATTTTTCCACTCACTCACCTTAAAACCCTAACTCCCTCTTTCTTTTTCCACTCACCTTCTTCCTCACCAAGTAACCAAAACCCTAAACCCATTTTTGAATCTACTCAAACTTCTCACTACTCCTTCATTACTCACTCAAATCCTTTAATTTTCATCATAATCTTCCCCTCTTATCGTCCTCTACCTTTTTTGGTAATAAAATTACTGTCTTTCTCATTTTCAATTTATCCGTCTTTCTCAAAGGTGAATTATATTCATCTTTTGTTGTCTTTTTGTAGGTGGAGACCTTCAAGACCCCGACAAAGATTACTACCTAGTGGAGGAGGACCTAGACAACGATTAAAGACGCACAAAGGTAACGGTGAAGGGTTACTCGATATCAATACGTGTTTTAATACTTTAATTGATGTTTACTAAATGTCTAGTAACAATTGTTAGGCATTTAATGTGTTTTAGTAATAGTTAATATGGTTAGAATTAGATGAGTATTGTTAGAATTTGTATTGGTTAAGGATTGTTGATGATTGTTGATAGTTGATGATAGTTGATGATAGTTATTGATAATTGTTGAAGTATAGTGATTTACGTGTGAATGTGGTCCCAGCTAGCCGACCGGCTGGGAACACAGCTGACATTTTCGAGAAACCTTGGTGTTGTGTATTCCCCAGCCGGCCTACCGGCTGCTGGTCCCCTTGACCGGCTGGGACATCCCTGTATTTTTGGTGGTTTTCAATTGTTGCGGGAGTGCTAGCCGGGTAGCCGGCGGCTGGTCCCATTGACCGGCTGGTACACCCTGTAATTCTCCTTCTACTTCTTTTCTTATACTTTCATTTATAATAGTTTGTATAGTTCGTTTATCGTATAAATTTACATAATAGCATTAAATATTCATGTTTAGAATTGAGCACTAATCTTTAAGTGCAATGAACTCTCATTCCCCGACTATACCTCCTTGCTCGTTAGACGGAAATGTCGGAACGAGGAGGTGTATTCTTAATTCTTGAATGCATGTTTTAGTGGGGATATGACGACGTTGTTGGGAGGCGAACGCAATGCGTTGATCGACCCGGCCGTCAAATGTCGTTTACTTCTAAGGTGGTGTCATTGCATGTAGCGTACCGCTTGATTACGATTCTTGTGCTCTTTCTGCCTCTTTTGTGAAGTTTGACCAAATTTGGGGTACTCGGCTTCTGTGTTTGACAGAGTCTTGGATGCGAAATGTGTATCGCATGTCGAATCAAAACATGTTTATTCCGAGAGTCTGGCAAGGTTTAGACTAGGACCGTATTATTATCGTCGTCCTACCGGCGGGAAATGAGTCTACATGTACGAAATGTTTATCGTGTATGGTTCAGGGAAATGTTTATCCCGTGGATGTGTATTGATCATACTTGCTATGTACATGGTGCTAGTGCGTGTCATTAACCGTGAGAGATTATGTTACCATATTCGTATGATTGAACGGATGTTATATGTTGATTATTTGTGACCGTTGGATGACTTGGCGTGGTTTATATATTTCGAGTCTCTATCTTATCAAGTATATGCCGCTAACGGTGAGATATAAGCCCTATCGAGTATATAGTTGCCTAAGGGTGTCTTCCCCGAGTATGTCTATAATCGGATGCTTACAATTTTGTACTTCATGCGCCTATATCTTAATACATTGAAATGCTTATTTATACTTCTCGTAATTCACATGTATATATATATGTATGCTTCTACTTGTTTATTACCGTTTAAGTATGTTATTTGTGATATGACTGGGAGAACCCGGAGTTACTCGCCACTGACTGTGGCGTTCATGTTTTCATGAATGAACAGGTTGCTTGGATGGTTTTTGCTTGTTGTTGGGCTGGGTGTGAGCTAGCGAGCGTTGGACTCGACGATTCACCCATAGACGTTCTTAGATAGTTTGCTATACACTTTTATGTTTGATAACGCTTTGAGAGACTACGTCTCTTTGTAGTATGTTATACTTAAGCTTGTAATTATTTGACATTCCTCGTACTTTTCTTTTGGCATGTAAAATGTTTCCAAAATATCGTATCTTCCGCTATATAAATTGCATGCTTGTTATGTTTTATTTCCGCTATCGCGAGGGTTGTCACAGTTGATATCAGAGCTATAACGCTCCCGACGCACACACGTGAACCCAAAACTTAAATCACTTGACCTTGAAATAATAAATGAGAGATGGGTAGAAATTAAGGACTTTATTTGGTAGTCTCTTTGTTTATGCTAAGTGTTAGGAATAACCTTGATTTGTTTTTGTCTCTTATGAAGATGGTTAGACCTCGACTAGTAGAGAATGTCATTCTAGAGGCTCTTACTCAAGTCCTACGAAATCAACAAGATGCGGCCAATGCTCAAGGTAACCAAGCCCCTCATCATAGAGAAGACCATCACCAAGGAGGCTATGCTTGGGTGGCTAGACAAATTGCTAGGAGCAAGATTACGCCGTATGGTGGAGAATCGGACCCTACCGAGCTCTCGGAGTAGTTTCGGGAAATGGAAAAGCAATTCGACTTGTAACAAGTCCGTGAAGAAGACAAAGGGGGGACTGCTAAGCAGTTTCTTGTGAGGGAAGCCGAAAACTGGTGGTCGATTACTAATCCCACCGCTACTCTTGAAGTCAATTTCAATTCGGAATGTTTTAAGGCTCTTGTTGCGGACTGATTTTACCCCAAGGAGCTCAAACAACAAAGACTCAAGGAATTCATCGACTTCAAGCTAGGTGACTTGAAGGCTCAAGACTTCACCACTCAATTCAACAAGCTTGATCACTTTGCACCAAGGCTCATCAAGGATGATGAAGACCGAGCTTTTTACTATCGTAATAAGCTTAGTGCTTTGCTCCAAAGCAAAGTAAGGAGAAATTCTACCTCTTTTGGAGAATTGTATGATGATGCACTTTGGGTCGAGAACTCCATGAAGGCCATCAAGGACGAAGCAATGATGAAGAGTCCCCTCCTTCCTTCTCACCTATGCAAAATTTCCATGGATAAAGGTTGTTTGCTCCCTCGTCTTCCAATGCCTATGCCAACAAGCGGAGATTCAACCCCCCCCCCCCAAATGCAAATGCAAGGGCTCCTTTCTCGCCATAAGCTACTTCTAACGTGGCTCATAGGCCTTATGCTCCCCCTCAAGCTCAAGCTCAAGGTCTCTTTTATAACCGTTGTAGACAACCATGCCACCCCGGTGTAGGATTCTTCAACCGACCTTATGTTTGCAAATTATGCCAGAAGACTGGTTACCGTTATGATGATTGCCCCGATCGGAAGTTTCCCCCTCCAACTGCCAAACCC
>JAIUZE010007957.1:0-17363 GCA_022085475.1 Heliosperma pusillum | reverse complement strand
GAGTGGCAATGGCTTCCACCCATTTGGAGACATAATCAACTGCTACCAGAATATATTGGTTACCATGGGAAGATGGGAATGGCCCTTGGTAGTCAATACCCCAAACATCGAATATCTCAACTTCCAAAATACCCGTTTGAGGCATCTCATGCCTTTGAGAAATGTTACCCGTCCTTTGACATGCGTCACAAGAACGGACAAAAGTAGTAGCATCCTTGAGAATAGTCGGCCAATAAAAACCCGACTGCATAACCTTAGCAAACGTCCTTGAGGGACCATGATGACCGCCATATGAAGAAGAGTGACAATGAGAAAGGATGGCATGTACCTCACCCTCTGGAATACATCGTCGATAAATGCCGTCGGCACATTCCCGGAATAGATAAGGATCATCCCAAAAATACCTCTTGACATCATGTTGAAACCTCTTCTTTTGCTGATAGGATTGATCTGGGGGCATAATTCCCCCAACCAAGAAGTTAGCATAATCGGCAAACCATGGAGTCTCCATGGTAATGGCAAGGAGATGATCATCAGCAAACGAATCATCAATGGGGATGGAATCTCCCTCTTCAAACCTCAGACGAGACAAATGGTCAGCAACCACATTCTCAACACCTGACTTATCCCGGATCTCCAAATTAAATTCTTTTAACAATAAGATCCAACGAATAAGCCTAGGTTTGGCTTTCTTTTTAGCCAACAAGTATTTCAGTGCTGCATGGTAAGTATAAACTATCACCTTAGAACCCACAAGATAGGCTCTAAACTTGTCTAAGGCGAAGACAACTGCAAGTAACTCTTTCTCAGTGGTAGCATAGTTAACTTGCGCATCATCCAACGTCTTACTGGCATAGTAAACTGCATGTAGCACCTTATCCTTCCTTTGCCCCAAAACAGCCCCAACTGCATAGTCACTGGCATCACACATTATCTCAAACGGCAAATTCCAATCAGGAGACTGGATAATAGGAGCTGAGATTAGAGCTTGTTTAATTCTGTCAAAAGACTTAACACACTCATCAGTAAACACAAACGGGGCATCCTTATGGAGAAGCTTAGTCATTGGTTGAGCAATCTTTGAAAAATCCTTAATAAAGCGGCGATAGAACCCCGCATGACCAAGGAAACTTCTAACACTTTTAACATTCACCGGGTATGGTAATTGCTCAACCACTTCCACTTTAGCTTTATCCACTTGGATGCCTCGTCCAGACACCAAATGACCAAGTACCACCCCTTCAGTTACCATGAAGTGGCACTTCTCCCAGTTTAACACAAGATTACTCTTCTCACAACGTTGTAAGACTTTAGTCAGATTAGCTAAACAACTATCAAAATCGGTCCCATAAACACTGAAGTCATCCATAAAGACCTCCATAATAGACTCGATATAATAAGAAAATATAGCCATCATACAACGTTGAAAGGTGGCAGGGGCATTACATAACCCAAAAGGCATTCTTCGGTAAGCAAAGACACCATAAGGGCATGTGAAGGTAGTCTTTTCCTGATCGTCAGGATGAATGGGGATTTGAAAGAATCCCGAGTAGCCGTCTAGATAACAAAAATACTTATGACACGCTAGACGCTCTAACATTTGGTCAATGTAGGGAAGAGGGAAGTGGTCTTTCCTAGTGGCTACATTCAGCCTCCTATAACCAATACACATCCTCCACCCAATCACTAGTCTAGTAGATATGAGCTCATTTTTCTCATTAGTGACGACCGTAGTCCATCCCTTCTTAGGGACTACCTGAACAAGACTAACCCACTTGGAATCAGAAATAGCATAAATAATTCCTACATCTAACAATTTATGCACCTCTTTTCTAACTACCTCTTGCATAGTGGGGTTCAAACGACGCTGACCCTGCCTACAAGGTTTATGGTCTTCTTCTAAGTGGATACGGTGCATACAAAAGTCAGGACTAATACCTTGTAAATCATCAATGCTATAACCTATAGCCTTTTTATATCTTTTTAAAACCACCAACAAATCAGTAAGTTGGCTTTCAGATAGGCTAGCACTGACAATTACCGGATTCATCTCATGGGAATCAAGGAAAACATACTTAAGATGAGAGGGGAGGGGTTTAAGTTCAGGTTTCTTTACCTCGGTAACCTTAGGGGGGTTACCTAAGCTATAAACCTTTTGTGCCTTGCAATCCTCTCCTGTGAGCAGTTTTTCCATCTCAACTACTTCTTCATTCCGTGAGCTTCCAGCTTCAGCAGTGCTGGAAATTAAGGCGATCTCCAGAGGATCCCTATTCAAACACAAAGAAAGACAGTCATCAATAGTTATATCAACAATATCGACTCTATGACATGTCTCTTCTAACATGGGGTGTTTCATGGCATTGTCTAAATTAAAAGTGATTGTGTCATCCCCCACTGTTAGTGTAAGTCTCCCATTCTTAACATCTATAACCGCCCCCGCAATATGGAGGAATGGTCGTCCTAAGATGATAGGAATTTGGGTGTCCTCAGCCATATCTAAGACAACAAAGTCAACTGGTATGAAAAACTTCCCTACTCTAACCGGTACGTCTTCTAAAATCCCTAAAGGGTGTTTAATAGAACGGTCGGCCATTTGTAAGGTCATGGTTGTAACAGTAAGTTGACCCATATTAAGCTTTTTGCATATAGAAAATGGCATAACACTAACACTAGCCCCTAGATCACAAAGGGCTTTATCAATTGCTAAGCAACCTATATTACAAGGAATAGAAAAACTCCTTGGATCCTTTAGCTTTGGTGGTGATCTAGATTGCAACACAGCACTGCATTCCTCAGTGAATGCAACCGTCTCCACTTCATTAAAGGACCGCTTCCTTGTCAATATATCCTTCATGAACTTTGCATATGCCGGCACTTGAGTAATCAACTCGGTAAAAGGTACACTCACTTGCAGATTCTTGACCACTTCCATAAACCTCCCAAACTGTTTATCAAGCTTGGATTTATGTTGGCGGTGCGGAAAGGAAGTGCAATGGCAATTGGCTCGGCTTCTTTGGCTTTGGAAGTTGAATTTGAACCATTATCATCCTGATCAGGGGTTGCTCGATCGAGCAAAGGGGTGCTCGATCGAGTTTTTCTGTACTGTAGCTTTCAGAAATTTCCAGAGAAGAATTTGGGCAGATTTTCTGGGTTGCTCGATCGAGCAAGGGGGTGATGCTCGATCGAGCAACCTCTTTTTCAGCCCCTTTTTCGCCTTTTTTCGAACTTTGATCAGCAACTTCCAAGCTTTCATTGGTTTCATCCCTTATCATTTCAGGGCCTTTGTAATGGGTTCCACTCCTCAAAGTGATAGCATTGGCTTGTTCATGTGGAGGGTGTCCTTGAGGAGGAAGATTACCTGGTTGTTTATGTGGATTTTGAATTGCCAATTGGGCAATTTGAGTATCAACCATCTTATTATGAGCTATTAACTGTGAGATCTGAGCATCTTGCTTTTGTTGTATCATAAGACTCTGCTGCAACATGGCTTTCAATTCCGCCATATCATTACTTGGAGTCGGTGGAGGTGGAGGTTGTTGAAAGTTTTGGCCTCCTTGATTGGAACGATTGAAGTTACCTTGGAAATTGCGATTCTGAGGAATCACATAAGAGGAACCTTGTTGCTGATGTGGCGGTAGGGTAGGATTAAGAACATTCTGACTTCGGTAGGAGAGATTGGGATGCTCTTTTGTCCTTTCATTATAAAAATTGGAGTAAGGTGTACCTTGCTTAAAAGATTGAAAGGCAAGGACTTGCTCAACCGTACTCATACATTCCACTGCATTATGCCCCATAGTACCACATCTTTCACAGGTTGGCTCTTGTTGAACCATGGCATGAACCGTTTGCTTATTTTCCAAGGACTTTGAAGTTTGTAACTCGGCAATTTTGGCAGTTAATGCCTCCAACTGAGCTGCAACGGCATTATCCGTACCTCCTCTCCTCACATTACCCCTAGGATTCCCATACTCAGCAGTGTGAGTAGCCATCTCATCAATTAACTTCCAAGCATTGGCATCAGTAGTGTTATTTTGGAATCTCCCATTAGCAGCAGAATCGAGCAATGTCCTCTGATCATCATATAACCCATTATAAAATTGGTTGCATAGGAACCAAGTATCAAAACCATGATGTGGAACAGACTTGACAAGCTTTTTGAAGCGAACCCAGGCTTCATTAAAGTTCTCATTGGGACCTTGTTTGAAACTTGTGATTTGACTTCGAATGACATTGGTTTTCTGTGGCGGAAAATATCTTTTGTAGAATGCAAGAGCCAAAGAATTCCAATCGGTGATGCCAAGTGCAGCCATATCTAACTCACTCAACCAATCTTCTGCCCCGTCTCGTAATGAAAAGGGAAACAACACCAACTTGATCTGATCTTGTGTCACCCCACCCGTTAAAGGAATAGAGCAGCAATAGTTAGTGAATTTCTCCATATGCTTAGCGGGATCCTCAGTAGGGCTTCCTCCAAACATGTTTCGCTCCACCAAAGAGATATAAGATGGACGAATCTCAAAAGTACTATTACCCGTAGTAGGGAGTTGAAATCCCTTGGGAATAGATGCAACGGTAGGCTCCGAATGGCTGGCTAGAGTAGGCATGGTTGTAGTAGGTGCAGAAATAGGTGTATCCTCTTCTAATGATGGTTTTTCTGCGACGAATTCGGCGTAAACTATTTCAAGCGTACTCAAGTCTTCCGCTTCTTGAATTTCCTTCCAAAAGTTTCGTCTAGACCGGAGAGTCTTCTCTGGTTCGGAATCGTAGGGCACGAGAACGGACCTAGAACACCTGGGCATAAACAAAAACTAAAGAAAAGGATGAGAACGGTCTCAAGGAACTTAGGTTCCCTGAGACGAAGAAAGACAAACTAAGTAAAAACAAACAGAAAACTGTTGCCTCCCCGGCAACGGCGCCAAATTTGATAAGGGTAAAGTCGCGTCTCCTTAATCAAAGTAAACCTAAATCACTACTAACTAATAGTTAGCAGTAAGCAAGGTATCGAATCCACAGGGAGGCGGTAGTAATCTAATCTGTTAAACTAGGTTTGTCTCTAAAGTAACAATTTCGGGGTTTGAGATTGGTTTCTAAACTAATAGCAATCAACAATAACAATAAATAATAACAATAACAATAACAACTAATAATAAGCAATAACAAACTAATAAGGTTGAAAACAATGAGATTAAAAATCTAGGGTCTCAGGTTCACTAGGATTATTGTTCAGGGGTAGGGATAAAATCAACTATCATGCAATAAAGTTATATAAGGTCACAAGATCGGTCGATTCAATTATGCCCTTTAGATCTACAATTTAACATGCGATCGCTATCATTAAACGAGTTCTATTCAATTATCGTAGCCTATCTTAGTCTTAACCCGGTCGGTGTCAATCCTAATTCGCAAGACTAGTTTATTAATCCTGGCCAGTAATCAAACAACTAGAATTAAAACGATAATCAAACGTTAACCATGCAATTGCAATTCAATCAATTAATCTACCCCTTCTAACAATCCTAGATCTCATTTCAACCCTAGAAAGGAATTTAGCTACTCATATCGATATAAACAACAACAATAATAATTAAAGTAAACATGATTAACAATTATGAAAGGATGAACAAAGAATAATTAAAGAACTAGAAGACAACTAAATTGAATAACGAAGAAAGATTGAAGAATACCGATTACAAGTTGAACTAAAGACAATCGTCTTTGATATATCAAATCCGGAGGAAAAGTAAACTAATTAGGGTTTCTGAATTAAAGCCTAAAAGTATTCAACAGCATAAGAAAGCATATCAAAGTATGAAAGACGAGCTTTCTTTTTATAATACAAAAGATCTAACTAATTAGGTTAAAGTTAAGGAAAACACGAAAAACAACCGAAATAATGACTTGCTCGATCGAGCAATAGGCTCCTGCTCGATCGAGCAGCAATGACATCGACTCGATCGAGCAACATGACTCTGCTCGATCGAGCAACTCTCATTTAAGCTTGTTTCTTCGACTTTTCTTCATTTCTTCTCCTTCATTCTCGATTCTCGTGCCTAACCTTCTACGATCCAACTCCGCCATGCTCCATATCAACTCAAAAAGCTTCAAATGCATCCAATCTGCATTAAAACATAACAAAAGCGGCAGAATCGATATTCTAGCTAAAATATCATAGAAATAAGCAAGGAAAGACGGTAAATCGAGTTAAATGCGTCTAAGGGAGGCATAAAATATGTATATAAATAGTGATCATCATAAACATTTAGTTATTACTTTGTCAAACATTTGGTTACATTTTGAAGTTATATTGCAATCTTTCCATTTCAACCATTTGGGTTATTCGTTTTTCATTTCCGAGTTATATTTCTCTATTGCGGTAATCCTAATTCTAGTTTTTATTCATTTCCTTCATTTTCCTTACGAATCATTTAGTTAATCGTAGCATTAGTTAATTATAGTTTCATTGTTTCTACATTAGAATTGTTAATTTGTCATTCACTTAGTGTAGTGCATTTTATTAACAAGTTGATTTTCATTTATAATTTCATATTCATCATGCTTATTATATCAAATAGTATTTGTCTAATTATAAATATGAGTGAGTAGTTTTATTTGTCTAGGGATTAAGGAAGCCATGCATAATCATTAAGTTGTAAATGTTAAATAAGGATGAACTAATATTGATAAATTGTTTCTATCACATGCTTGCATTGTTTTGTTAATCTTTGTTATTTGGCCAATTGCATTGATTGAATATGTTAATTCATTCTATAAGTCGATAGGCACGGAATCGGATTAGACTAAGCATGTGTAGTAGGACGACTCTAGTTATAACGAAAGTTCTCTAGGACTCGACCTAAGGTTGACACTAATATCGAGAGATGGGTGTCTTTAGCCTAAACAATTAAACAATATTAAGAATTCTTATGTTTAACATGAGCATTTACGTATTTGCATGAGTGACCCGACTCCCCTAGACTCTTTTAATATTATTGAATTTACATCATAGTTAGCTAAACATCAAACCAAACCAACCTATTAAACCGACTTTGATAGTAGTCCATTCATAGCATTTCATAACGAAATTCCCGTCTCCTTGTGTTCGACCCCTCGTACTATATTTATTTGTGTCTAGGAAAATTTATCTTTGCATAGGTGTGCGATATATCCTATCAATCTTACATTAGATGAATAACAAAAATAAACAATACAATAAAAAAAGACGGGCTTTACACCCTCAAACTTACATGTTGACGAAACGAGATATGAACTAAAGTTACGTTTTAGCGACTGCTCGACTCGAATGTAAAGAAAGTGCCCTCGTAAGAGGATCGAAAAGATTAGTTAAATTGATGAAGTGTAGTGGTCAAATGTGTAGGTCTATGCAAGAAGATGACGGGAACCCAGAAGGATATGAGCTTACGTGGTCGATTGATCAAGCACGTAGAAGTCAAAATTCTTTGAGCAAGGTCTAGAATGCAAAGAGAGAGAAGAGAAGGGGCACAACACTCACGTGCCTTAAAAGTGAGCACGAATATCTCCTTTTATATAGAGAAATCCGAAGAGTTTTGAAATAACTCGAACATGGAAAGAAATCTAGAAAGTATTTCGAAAACAAGCATTACGAACTGAGGGAAGAGGCGCAGCAGGAACTGCGACTCTTGGAAGAGGCGTAACAGCCGTTGCGTCATTTCCCACGCAGTCTCCTACTTTGAAAAAAAGATTTTTGCGTTTCTTTTACGGAATTGCGGTAGATTTTGAATTCTTTCTAAATAAAATACAAATATATTTTACTAAGAAAGAAAATTTTGAAATATTAAAATATCCGGAATATTTTACGGAATTCGTTCAGACTCGGTTTTAAAAGACTGTTTTTAGAAAATAAAGCAGTTTTTGACCCGGACTCCAAATAAACTCTAATGACTGTCAAAACGACCGTATCGGCACGTAGATGACGTCCAAGGGGTAGACACAAGTATTTGAGCTATCACTTGACGATAAACTTACGAATTGTCATAAATCGTTTCGCATACCAAACATGCGGCCCAATCATCACTGGGTGGTTGGCGGAAGGTGTAGATTTGAGGTATCTACATAGCCCCACTTTGACTGAGGCTTGGACAAGGCAAAAGTCAAAGTATAGCCATCAGGTCAATCGAAGATTACAACCTGACGACTATGGCGACGCGAGGCGGTTCAAGGGGTCTGAACCAAGGACCTGTCGTTAGGAACATTTTAAGGTCTCTCGACCATCGGGGAGGGTCGTTTAAAGTCCATTAGACTACGTACGAAAGCTCGCCAACCATAAGAAGGAGTCATACGTGAGGATTTTCTTATTTGGAATAAGGTGCGTCGTGAGGCTCACCAGCCGCTGAAAGGGGCGCACGTAATGAGGCTCGCCAGCCACTGGGGATAAGGTACGTAATGAGCTCGCCAGCCGTTGAAAGGGCGCGTGATGAAGCTCCCCATCCTTCTGAATATGGCGCGTAACGAGGCTCGCCAGGCGCTGGGGATAGGATGCGTAATGAGGCCCGCCAGCCGCTGGGGATAGGATGCGTAATGATGCTCGCCAGCCGCTGGGGATAAGGTACGTAATGAGGCTCGCCAGCCGTTGAAAGGGCATACTTTGTGTAATGAGGCTCGCCGGCCTTTGAAAGGGCGCGTGATGAGTCTCCCCAGCCGTTGAAAGTGAGCGTTGTAAGAATCTTCATGCACCTGTCTTCAGGCAAACTCTCGTTGGAATAGAGTGTACGTGAGAATCTGTCTGTGTCTGTCTTCGGGCGGACTCTTGCTGGGGAAAGATATATTGAAAAGGATTTGGGCCTACAAGTAATAAACTTGTAATAACCGAACCCCTAAGTAGAGATCTGTTGGGGAGAGGGCGCAACAAGAGTTGCACCTCCGCTGGGGGTTGCTTGAAACCGCTTGAAAAATTGCTTGGCGTTGCTTGAAATCGCTGGGATTGCCGGAGATTGCTTGAAATGACCAGCGGTGAGGGACAGAAGAGCCAGCGTTCTTCTTACGATGTTTGTAGGAGGTCCAGGTGGCAGGCGTCGAGCCCTAAGCTTACCTTGAGGTGCTGGAGTACAATTTTCCAATTTTGGCTATTGCATAGGAATACACTTGATTTGAACGCAGGTGGCACCGTCTCGGCATGTAGCGTTATGGAGGGTGGCCAATCGGCTGAGGGCTACAGCCTTTGAGACACTTGTAGGTGGGCGGGATCGACATGTATGAACCTCTCATTCCTTGTTTATTTTGTTGTATTTTGGAGAGAAGTGATTTGAAATGTGGCATTTCTTTGCAGAGAGTCTTGGAGCGCGAGCTGGCATAGTCCCGGGAGGAGACAACTTGTTTGTTGAGGGAGCTAGAGGACAGAGACACTAAGATTGTCGCTCTCGAGGTTCTAGGTGATCTTGGTTATGAGGATTAGTTGTCTTTTGCTGTTAGTTTGTACATTTTGGCTTGTTTTTGCATATTTTGGATTTTGTCTTGGGCGAGAGCCCCCAGTTTTGAATTTTGGATTTTGACTTTGGCTTTGGGCTTGTGGCTTTGGCTTGGCTTTTTGGGCGAGAGCTCCCAGTTTGATGTACATGCCTTTTTTGGTTGTATTTGATGGCCTGAGTATTTCTGCTGCTGAATGTTTTCTGTCCCTGCAGGTTAGTCTGAAAAAAAAATAGGTTTGGTAGACGACGGTTTTGCCGTCATGCTGCCGAAAATCACATCACATAGAAATCACACAAATTACATGTTTGCACGTTGGTGGCCTAAACTGATGCAAAACGAAAAATTGGATTGAAAAACGTGGTTTTGTAAAAGAAGAAACGTATATTTGTTGAAAATGTTGAAGAGTTTGAAAGAATGGAAAGAGGAGTGAAATGATTCCCCTGAATAAGTGTGCTCATTTTGCCGCGACGTCGATTTGTGTCTCGAACCCGAAGAGGATTAGGAAATCCAAGGTTGATATCGTTCCCTAGGCTGTCTTGGCACATGCTCATGCTTGCCATGGTGAGAAGAAGAAATGTATATTTGTTGAAAATGTTGAAGAGTTTGAAAGAATGGAAAGAGGAGTGAAATGATTCCCCTGAATAAGTGTGCTCATTTTGCCGCGATGTCGATTTGTGTCTCGAACCCGAAGAGGATTAGGAAATCCAAGGTTGATATCGTTCCCTAGGCTGTCTTGGCACATGCTCATGCTTGCCATGGTGAGAAGCTCATGATTTAGTTTATTTTGACGACATAGGGATATCCAAATGTCAAAATTCAAGTGCATAGCGACGTTAATTTTAACTAGCCAGGGGCCGGTTTTATTTCGTGTCGCACGAGCGACATGTGGGCTACGCGAGACGCGTTACTTTGTTTGTTCTTTAGAATTTGGATGAGTTCTGCCCATTTTGCAGTAACAAGTTTGGCAAATTACGCAAAACTAATACTATAGAAACAAAATACTTTTGTGACTGTATAAGCTTAGTGTACATATGTCAAATTCTTAGAGTTCTAAACGAGGGTGAAAGGAAACGGAATGGAGTGGGAGGTTCTATGGTGTTAGAAGACACTGGCCTAAATGAATGAAAGGATCGTCCCAAAAGGCATGGAGACAATGTAACTGTGAGTCGATTCGTCTGAAATTTGACTGCCTGAGAGATTTTGTTTTGTTTGCGGTTTTTGACTGGAGAGACCTTTTTTGGTTTTCGACACTTCGTTGGATTGACTGGATTTGTTTGTTTGATTCGAACTTGTTTGATTGGAATTTTTCTTCTCTTTTTTTGAATTTGGAATTATTCGACTTTTGTTTGTTTTGTCTCGTGAATTTTTGAATCTTTGAGACGTTTGATTTGGGGTTGTTGGGAATTTTTTTGGTTTGGTTTGAATTTGTGAGAGTATAAGCACCATTGCACTAAAAAATTGTTTTGATCCTCTGGTGGAGGTATCAAAATGTTTGGCATAGGATGCAATTTCTGGTAATCATATAGGATCTGACGAATCAGGTAGAAAGATGGGGTCTCCAAACCTAAAGGTCACCTAGAGACACGGCGACCAAAGAATTTTCACACCACAAGATATAGACAAGGTGGTAAATGCACGCCTTCGTTAAGGCTTATTCTAAGAGGTCGAGTGATCTACACTAAAGAGATACGACCTAAAGTATTTCAAGTGTATTTCACTAGTTAAGGGTAAAAAGTAGAATAAGTGACTAATAAAAAGTACATGTGCTCATTTGTACCTCAAAGAGGACTAGGATGATCCTATTTATTAATAAACTAGATTTCATGCCCGTGCGATGCACGTGTCTACGTTAATGTCATTTTCGTAACTTTTATAGATGTCTTTTTTCTCCCAATACTATCAGCCGAATGCAATTGATATATTATGAGACGAGGCTTATTCTTTTTTTCTTTTTTTTTTTTTATCTTAATAAGTTTATTTGTCTTTTAAAACGCTTGAAAATTAAAATTATTAATAATAACCGCTGCACCCTTAACCTAAAATGCATAAAATATTTTTAATACTTCACGTACCTTTTCGACTCACTCTAAAAGAGATAGCAAACCCGTTACCTACTTTATTGAAATTCCTCACCCCCTTTATCTAAAATTCATAATATTGACACTTGAGTCCGTCACTTATGTTAAACGGCCCAAGCTTAACCCCGACGCTAAGACCAAAACTCTAATGTCATTGCGTTTTTATCATTTAATCTATTAACGTTAGGAGCTTCCATGTTATCCCGCCCAATCATTTAGACATCCCGTATATATCTTAATCCCGATCCATAACCGTCCCGAATATGCCCCATTTTTAAGTAACGTGACTCATTATTCAAGTTTACCCACATTAACAATTTAACACCATTATCCCAAAGACCAAATGAGATTCTACCCGACACCCCAATCCCCAAAAATTGGTCAAAACCTAAACCCCCAATTCTGCTTGCGAATACTAAACATCACCGCACTCGACCGATGTCATCTCCGGCCTCCGTTCGCCATCGTGCATGTCGTTTATCTTCCATCACCGCCCTATAATCATGGTGAATATCCTGGGAAAAAACCTTTATAATGTAAGTTCTGGCCTCTATTTTACTTTTGCGATTATTCACATTTGATCCATGCCTTAGTTGTAGGTCATTTTATTCTTGTTGTCCTCTATAATTATCATCTTACCAGCGCGAATCATGTGAATATATGATATGAACTCTGCTCTTATTAATTGCTTACAATCTGACATATCTGTTCATCGGGGGGTAGAAGTTGTTTTTCTTATATATATATGAATATATAACCATATCCATGGCTTACACAGTGCATGCATGGCCTTACTAAGTCCAAAATTGATAATACTATGCATTTTTGGAACATATCAGAATAACTATAAGCTGTTGTTCCTAATTACTCAAAAGTAACAAACTTCTTTTGTGTATTACCTAATTACAGATCTAGATTATTCGCTTAAGTGTCCTATTATTCTATTATAGGCAAATTTATCCTTGATTCTACTGTCTTTTTTATCATAGTATTAATAATACCTGTCATGTAATCACCTTCAGGGCTCGGAATGGGGGTAATTATTACGGGAGTAATAAAGCTTAAATGAACTAGAAAATGGAGGAGAGTGATGCAGGTTGGAGATAGAAATGAGGGATTGTAGTGTAATAGTCCATCGATTAAGGGAGTAAAAGTTCCCTACCTTTCCCCCAAGTAATGCATTACCTCCATATGGAGGTAATAATTTTTCCCTCACCTTCTCTCTCCAGCCTCCACAACCACCAATCTCCTCTTATTTCTTTTTATTTTAGCTTCTATTACTCCCGTAATAATTACCCTCATTCCAAGCGAGCCCTCATTAGTCTTTGTCCACGATACAAAGACAGATGCGAAAACTTCTATGTCCTACGATCTACTGAAATTTACCTACATGCAATTTTGTGACTGTCAACTGCCGAATATAAATTTAGTATCTGGTGAAATAGATCTTGACTGTTACTTATAACCATTCCAGCGTGTTTTTCTAGCCCGATTCAGCCAAAGTTTTTATGGACGAACTAGGAAATCACACTCATTTGCCAATAAGAAATACTTTACATTACTCATTTCCGGTAAACGGTGGTAAGGCCGATTGCGTATCAGTTACTCGGGTAACAGTCCAATTATTCTGTAGACGATACATTATATAATGTGTATCGGTAATTTATTAGATTATAGATGATCCTAAACATTGCAGTCATTGTACAGATCGTGAGGTCATCGTCAAGATGCTCATGACCTACCTGCCTCACATGTTTTCTTTGTTGCGGTTCTAATTACAGTAATAACCCTATTCATTAATCTGTCTGATTTCCTTATTAACTTGACATTTAACCTCTCTTCTTTAAACCCACCTTATGTCAGTTGAACCTTTTCTCCATGTTACTGCTTTGACACCCCACCTAATTTGGTGTCTCCTAAAAACTGGTGCAAAAAGTAAACGTATACTATCTAATGGAACGGAGGGAATATAAATAACTCACACCTGTAAGTCACTCATAAATAAATAGATTTAGCTTGTCATGTAGCCTCGACACAGACCCAACCTAAATATTTTTTATATGGTGCCGCGTTTTTTGTGAACCCAAAGCCCTTATGTCATATATTTTTATTTTGTGTCTACTTTGCCTATTTCCGTCTGTCTAACCGGTCATGTCACACTTTGTGAGCTGTGCTTCGATCTTCTTGCTGATGAATATATGGTGGTAATGATTAAGATTTGCTTTACTTTGGACGATCATTCTTCGCCCTGGCATATGTTGAAGGAAGACCAATAGTAACTCAAAGCATGAATTCAGAGTACAGTAGTGCATGACCCTGCTTGCTTACTGAAAAGGTGACTAACATGAGTTTGGGTAGGCGTGTAGAATAGCCCAGATGATAAATTGTCCTCCAATTCTTGTTTTTTTCTTAAGCAAGGGTCTATCTACTTTTGGCTAAGAAGTAATGATACAATTTTCAATCTATATACGTTAACTGCAGCTGATTCCGTCATTAGCCGGGAAAAAATTGCTTATTCCTACCTATGGGGGGAAATGTGGCAGGTTATTACTCGGTATATGCTGGCAGGATCAATTGTTGGACCAGGGGCCTTCAGTTTTGTAACTGAAA
Source organism: Heliosperma pusillum (assembly GCA_022085475.1). Classification (NCBI taxonomy): domain Eukaryota; kingdom Viridiplantae; phylum Streptophyta; class Magnoliopsida; order Caryophyllales; family Caryophyllaceae; genus Heliosperma; species Heliosperma pusillum. The sequence goes on along the minus strand of JAIUZE010007957.1, from coordinate 3,231 downwards.
TTGTTCAGGTATGTTTACTTTGCAGTTGTAATTTCATAGCTTCTGACATCTATTTATCAGCGTATTTCATCAGCGATCTCCTATTGCCTTTTCTCTTCATTTTATTCTTTTGATCTGTGCTGATACTATGAGACATTAATTTACTTATATTATTCTGCTGCAGGTCGAGACATTGTCCCAATTTGGTGTAATTTTTTTCTTAGTTGCTCTGGATGTAGAGTTCTCAGCATTAAAGGCATGTTAAGTGTTCCCATGTTTAACCACGGTTTCAGCTTAAGTAGTGGCTATTCCGGGATGCTCATCTCAAATCTTTCTCTTTATGTTCCTAAGTGGTGTAACAGCTTCAGTAAGTTATCTTCTTTTATTGTTATTACTATAGTCATAATGCACCTTGAGCTGGATAATATCATCAATCTAAATGTCAGATTGACTTTTGGAATGATGTTTCATCTGTGCCCGATCAGTTTCAGTGGATTCCCTTATCCGCATCCCAATCATTTTCAGATTTTTTCATTTGTAAGTGTTTTTCTGTTATGTTCTCATTCTCTTCATTGCAAATATAAATTTTAAAAGGGAACCAGTGGTAATCTATATAAACAGAAGAGTAAATATCCTATTGAATCCATAATAGCTACCATATCGTAATACTAAACGTGTAAAACCCAGTTCTTTGAAATATGTCAAACCTCTTGCCCACACAACCAAATCATGTGCTCCTGTTTAAATGTCCCTATAATTTTATTATAGAACCTGTAAACCCAAGGAACTCAACTGTTGGCAAATTAGAGAGAACCATTTTATATACAATCATTTATGACTGCATAGAAGGGATCGGTATGAAGAAGTCTGTAGTTATAGTCATTTATGCTTATGTCTCAATAAACGGGGTAGACGTGATGAATCCTAAATATGTAGTTGTAAAATTAAATAGAGCCTAATCAATAGACTGTAATTAAAACAGTAAAATGGTAAATAGTAGATAATGAGTATTTAGGATTTCAGTCCTCCTGGCGGCTGCTTTCGGCCCCCTTAATGTCACCTTTCCGGATGCTTGGCCCTTCGTCGTCCGACTCGTCCAAGTTTTGGGCCTGACGCGGCCGCTTTAGTTGATTCTCCTATTCAAATTGGTCTTGTTGGCCCCTTAATACTTTTGTATTTCACTTTGATGAGCGTATACTTTTGTGGGCACATATTGAAGTTAATCATACTTATTGATGGGAGGTCGAATCGAGATTTCAGCAGCATGAGGCTGCTTTGAATGCCTGACCTTCCTGTCAAAGCATGACAGAGGTATACCTCTTCTAACCTATGCTATATTATTACTTGTGGGTGTATCTTTCTTCATTTTTAAAAGTTTAGTTTATAACCATCTCTTCAGTAATTCTTTTTCACCTTATAAATGTCCTTTTTCTCTGAATAGGTTGTATCTGCTACTTGTTTGGTTAACACCTCGATACTGTTATGATTTATGTGTGTTTATGTTATTTTTAATCATATTCCTCATACTACATGCATGTGCCCGATCTTAGAAATAATACCACACCCCATGAACAGCTCCTTCACACTTCCACCAACTTTTTTTTTTCCAATACTCGTATTTATTACTCTACTGACAATTAACACGCTAAACAAACCAATTCTTGATAACACAGTTAGAACACCCTCTCCCAGGGGCGGATCCAGGAGATAATTTTTGGTGTAGCAAAAAATTATAATACTCGAAAACATCTAAAATTGGTATACGACCCAATTTTATGTATGCTTTAATATACACAGTATATACGATATTATCAAATTTTCGTTTTTTTGTTGTTCTTTCATGTAGAAACTATGTAGTCATTTATTTTACGTATATAAGTGTCTTGAAAATATAATACGGAGTATTAAAACCAACTCAAACTCTAGATTCAAAACAATTAAGTTTATAATAAAAAAAAAGGGTAAATTAATTATTACAGCCTTATAAATATCACTTTTCAAAATTTACTACCTTATAAAACAAACTCCTAAAATTACTACCTTACTAAGCAATAGTGCATACAAATTGCTACCAATCCCCTTTTCCGGTCACTTAAAATAGAATATTCCGGTTGTATTTGAATTTTTCGTCCAAAACATAAAAGTTATGACCAAACTACCCCTCTTCTTATTTCTATATCTTTTATCCATCTCTCTCCTTTCTTATTACCCCATCTTCTTTCTTCTTCCCCTGCTTCTTTTTTTCCTTCCACCATAATCTCAATTATTATCAAGTACCATATTGAAAGGTTAGTTATCCTCTTGTTTTCTTTAATTTCGTTTCATTAATTTTGTATTTTATGTTGATTGATAATGGATCTCAGTTTTTTTTATGTAGCTAAATAATACCTCATCAGAAAAATGTACAGAAAAATGTCAATTGTTAATTTGTATTTTTTGGGTGTTTTGTACAGAAAAATGTCACAAGGGTCATTGAATAATACCTCATCAGTCAATTGTCATACAAGGGTATGCTTTTGTGGGAACCCCATTGTTATTCTCACTTCTTGGACATATGGCAATCCCGGTAGACGCTTTGAGACTTGCGTATTGTCTAACCCTAGCAAGAAGGGAAAAGGGTGCAACTATTTTCGTTGGGTTGATCGAATTCAAAGTGATTGGCAAAGAGATATTGTAACAACACCAACACCTTCCAAATGTACCCTATTTTTATATTAAAAATATTATACGGATACTTTTCAGCGAAATTTAGTTTTAGTCGTAAATTAAATTTTTCCGTGTCTAATATAGAATTTCCGAGTTCGTTTTTGGACTTTACGCGAGATTCCGAGTGAGTTACGCCTTAAGGCGCTTATGGGCTTTTTCCCATGTTTTTCCTACTTAATCCCTTATACTCCCCTTTTTCCCTCATCTTTTTCCACTTACTTCTTCTCCTTCTTCTTCATCATGTAAACAAAACCCTAAACCCATTTTCAATCAAACTCAAACTCCTCACTCCTCATCCATTTCTTGCTCAAATCCGTTGATTTCTGTCTTAATCTTCCGCTCTCATTGTCCTCTACCTTATTTGGTAATAAAATTTCCGTCTTTCTCGCTTTTCAACTTATCCGTCTTTCTCAAAGGTGAATTATATTCATCTTTTGTCGTCTTTGTTTAGGTGGAGACTTTCTAGACCCGACAAAGTTTACTAACTAGTGGAGGAAGGCTTAGAAATCGTTTAAAGACTCTCAAAGGTAACGGTGAAGGGTTACT
>JAIUZE010007945.1:0-14983 GCA_022085475.1 Heliosperma pusillum | reverse complement strand
GGCTTTGAATTTATGAAAGAGCTTTATCAGGATGATCCTGATTTCATGGAGGATTGGTTGTCCTTGCAGAGCCGCCCGAGTACAAAAGAAACCAAGTATCTGCTGCAGGGAGGTTATATGTTTAAAGGGAACAAACTGTGTGTCCCTAGAGGCTCATACAGGGACCTATTGGTGAGGGAAGTCCACTCTAATGGGCTAGCAGGACATTTTGAGGTGCAGAAGACTTTGGACATCCTGCAAGATCAATTCTACTGGCCTAGGATGGAAGGGGATGTTCAGGTTATCCTTAGGAGGTGTTCCACCTACCAAAAGGAAAAGAGCTCCTTCCAAGCCAGACCTTACACTCCACTTCCTGTACCTGATAAGCCTTGGGAAGACATTAGCATGTACTTTATTGTTGCTCTCCCCAGAACTCCCAGGGGAAAGGATTCCATAATGGTTGTGGTTGACAGATTCAGCAAGATGGCTCATTTTGTTCCATGTAAGAAACTGGGGATGCATCAGGGGTTGCTGAACTTTATTTGAAAGAGGTAGTCAGACTGCATGGAGTACCTAGATCAATTGTTTCTGACAGGGACACAAAGTTTATGAGTTACTTCTGGAAGACATTGTGGAAGCTCCTAAACACTAGGCTGCTCTTCAGCACATCTCACCATCCCCAAACAGATGGACAAACAGAAGTCACCAACAAAACCTTGGGAAGAATACTCAGGTGCATTATGAAGAAGTCACTAGGACATTGGGATCTCAAGCAAGCTCAGGTAGAATTTGCTTTCAATAGGGCTTCTTCATCAAGCACTGGCCACAGCCCTTTTGAAGTGGTCTATGGCAGCAACCCACTCATGCCAATAGAGTTATCCAATGTGCCTAAGGAAATACTGAACTATGATGCCAAGAAAAGGGTGGAACAGATGCTCAAGCTACATGAGTAGGTTAAAAGGAACATATAGAAGGCCAATGAGCAGTACAAAATCAAAGCCAAGGTGCCAAGGGGAAAGAAGAAGTTTCAGGCAGTTGATCTGGTATGGCTACACCTTAGGAAAGAAAGGTTTCCAAGCAAAAGAAAGAACAAGCTTATGCCCATAGCAGAAGGACCCTTTGAAATCATAGAGAAGGTGGGAGCCAATGCTCACAAAGTGGACATGCCAGGGGAATATGGGGTTCATGACACATTCAACATAGGAGACCTCAGCCCTTACTATGACAGTGAAGAGGAGAGCATTGGGGATTTGATGCTCAAATCTTTTCAACCAGGGGAGGATGAAGCAGGAGCTAGGGGATCAACAAGCTTTGATAGCCAAGCAACAGTCCAAGACAACCATGCCCAGACCCAGACAAGCCATGGCCTAGTGATAAGTAAATATTTGTATGATTTTAACCCCCATTTTAGCTCGGTTTTGTATGTCATTTGTGTTGCAGTAAGTGTCCTCCACAATAGTGCATTTATATAATAAATCTCATTTGGAATATACGTGGCATGATTAGTATATTTTGATACTCCACGTCAGTTGATTAACGTAAATCGGTAACGCTTGGCTGACTAGAGTTTGACGTTCTTGTCGTATGACGGCGGTAATCAACTGATCCCTTTAGGTCACACCTATAGGATGAGACCCAAATAGAATACTAATTATTTGTATGCGATACAGTTTAATTAGAGCATTACATATATTTGATATGTACGTTTAGTTACGAGAGTTAGTTATTGGAAATTGAGTTAGGAACTCATTCCACTTAAGTTTATTAGTCAATTATACGATAACTGACTGAATAAATTTTACGTCTTATTTTAATACGATTAAATAAGATTTAATTTAATGATTAATCGTTAATTCATTAATTAAGTTGAGTTATGATATATTTGAGGTAGAGGTATAAGTTTAATTAGATTTACAAGGCGTTGGAAAATATTAAATTAACTCGGCATTCTGGGACCCCATTATTATTGATAAATGGGAAAATATCACTAAAAGGTAAGTACATATTGTTTATTAATTTGAGTCATATAATTGTTATATGATCAAATTAACACTTAATTATACAAGATAATTAAGCATATGATTAATAAGTATTTGTGGGACAAATATCAAAAATCAAAGTGGTCCATAATGGACACATGGGCACCGGTTTGTGCATGTGAAAATAGCATGATTATTGTTCTATTTTATGTACACAATTCACTTGGTGATTGTGACATTACATGATAACTGTAATCATCAATACCATACTTGCACTCTACATATTTGCATGAGAATAAATTATCAAAATTAGAAGCCACTTGGGGCTTGTGGGTGCCGGCCTAGTGCCTTCTTAAAGGGCAAATGTTGTTCAATTTTACTCACTTTATTTTTGGTGTTTATTCTCATATCTCTCTAAAACCTATACCCTCTCTACAACTCTCATACACTCTAATATTATCCACATATTACTAGTGTAGTAATATACTAACATTAGTAGTATTATATCTTCTCTTATTATCTAGTTAATAATAAGTTAAGACTATTTGGGTTTAATCTTGGGTGCAACAAGAAGGAGGCCTTCTACTTTGGAGGTTGTTTTATGGAGGATCATCCATTAATTTCATGCTCAAGAACAATAAGAAGGAGTTCTTATTGTGCCCATATAGAACCGAAAAATCCCAATGTAAGGATGTTTTGGTCTTATCTTTTCTTTTATGCTTTTATATTTGCATGCATGATAACTAGATCCTAAATCATTAAGTTAATGTAATTTAATGAACTAATTAGAGGAGTCTAATTAAAGGTCTAGGACTTTCAATTTGTGCTTTGTTAAGCCACTTTATGTGCTAATATCGTCTTCTAGGCGAATTCTTATGTTCTAACCTGTTTTGTAGGGAAAGTGATGTTTCTACGCAATTTTTCTATACTTTCGAGCATTTGCCTAGAACCCGACGATTTGAAGAAGAAAGCTTGACCATGTCAAAGGCATTTCAAGAAAGTTCACTAATTCAAAAGAGAGAAGAAGTAAAGACGATATCACAGTTGTCGGAAGATCAATCAATTGGGCGGAAGAATTCATCGCTTTACTTCAAACCCTATCAACAAACCCGATTGAAGAGGTCAAGGGGGATGATGGAAGTCAAGTCAAAGCAAAGGGAGATGAAACATTAGTCAAAAGCTTCTAGATGACCACTTACCCGATCAGGCAAGGGTTTATCCGATCGGGTAAGTGTGCTTCTTTGAGAAAAATGCTTCAACTTCCTATTTTTGTCCTATATGTTTAATGCTCGACCTCTTCTCCACGAAACCCTAATGCTATATATAGATGCTCCAGCCCCTCTTCTCAACACACAACTCACAACAATCTCTTACACAACATCTCCTTTCTTCTTACATTTTCTCTTTAGTTTAGCCTTTCTAGTTTAGATCATTTTCTTCGTTTGTCTTTTGTTCTTAGTTTGTTTCTGTCCATTTCACATCAAAACCTTAGTTTAGATCAATAAGAATTTCAATCTTTGTAATCTATTTTGTTGGGTACAAGAGTTGTAATTCAAGGAACGATTATTCTATGCAAGGGATTTCTATTATTGTTATCGCTTTCGTTGTTGATCATCACCTAGGTATTCCTAATTTATCCTTTGTTTAAAGTTCTTTATGTTCCTTATTTGATTGTTGTTTTCTATTCATATTATTCTAGATTCATTTTTATGTTGTTATAATCGTAGTTTCATTTCCTAGATTGTCAAATAGCGTCGTTATTATCGCCACATAGAGAGTCTTAGATTATTGTCAAAAAACCAACTAAATATGTCTATCCTAGTTTTCATTGTTAATATCATCTTAGACATAAACATTATCATGAGTGAGTAGTCATCTTTCTAGGGTGTAGGGTAGCCATGTTGGATTGATTAAAAGATAATAATTGGATAAAAGAAATTGTGCTTTTAAAAAATTGTGTCTATGCATGTTTGGACTTTAACGATAGTTGACGATTCCTGATCAAAATCATTGACTAGTATGGAATTCTTTTCCAAGGTAGAGATACGAGAATTGAGTAGAGAAAGCATGACATGGTGGATTAAGACCTAGTAAATCGCCTAAAAGCCTGCTAGACCATCTGATCTATGATTGTAATGAACACATCAATCTTACGAACTCACAATGAATTATTTGCTTGTCCTAAATCCAATTTCATCAATATGTCAATCTACATGTGTGAACCTACTTCCCTAGATCCTTCTCATTATTGTGATTTCATCATTTGCTTTATTGTTTTCATTTTAGTTTGCTTTTATTTTGTTTTTATTTATGTTCTTTATTAGTTTAGAATTCAAAACCTCAAAACATAGAAAATCGTTAGATAAAACTCAATTGTGAGACGATTCACAATCCATAGGAAACACCATCTCCCTGAGGATCGACCCCTACTTCCCTAATTACATTAATTTGTTATGATCTGGGTAATTTATCTTTGTATCGAGCTCGCGACTAGCACGATCAAATTTTGGCGCTGTTGCCGAGGAGCACGGTTTAGTTTTCCTTTTTCTTGTGATTTTTATCGCAATCAGTTTTATATAGTCTTTAGGAACCCAAGTTCCTTTAGACCTCTCTTGATTTTTCATCTTAGCTTTCCAATCTTATGCCCAGATCTTCTAGACTAGGGACCCTTATCGCTTTAGACCCCGAACTAGAAAGAACTCTGCGTAGGAAACTAAAGCTATTCAACGAAATTTCAAAAGCTTCTGATATTTCAAGTTTAGATCGTACTCGTGAGAAATACTCGGATATCTTACCTAATCTTGAAGGAGAAGAAGATCCATTCTCATCTCCATTTCCAAAAACCAATCAACTTTCAACCAACACTCCATCTTCATCTTCACAAAAGAAAATGGTTCGACTTTCCGACCATTCTAAACCCACTGCAGATACACTTCCAAGGGGTATCGGTACACCTCACATTACTGCCCAAAACTTTGAAATCAAACATGCCTTCATCAATTTAATAGAAAGAAGTCAATTTGGTGGCAATGCCATAGAAGACCCCAACCTTCATATCCAAAAATTCTGTGACTATTGCTCCACGATTAGACAAACTGGAGTATCCATGAATAGATTAGGGAAATGCTCTTTCCCTTCTCTTTAAGAGGAAAGGCAATACTCTGGATCAATAGTCTTGACCGAGTTGCCTTAGGAATAGCCGACTGGGATGGTCTAGCCCTTGCTTTCTATCAAAAGTACTTCCCACCAGAACGAACCGCACTCTTACGAAGTCAAATCACTGGATTCCGTCAGAGAGTTGAAGAAAGCCTTTACGAGGCATGGGAAAGATACAAAGAATTACAAAGACAATGCCCTCATCATGGCCTTGATTCATGGTTCCTAACTATCTTCTTCTACAACGGTTGTTGTGGCGAATCGCGTCGTATCCTCGACTCCGCTAACAATGGTCGTTTCGATCAAATCGATGTAGAAATAGCTAGTACAACTATCGAGTCAATGGCAATCCACGATTCTCAGTATAGCAACTCACGTGCTATGCCACTCAAAACCAAGCAGGACGATTCAAGTAAAGTAGCACTCCTAGTAGCCCAATTAGCCCTTCTGCAGCAACAAGTAGGAAGCTCTGCCCAATCCAAGGAACATGTCAACGTCACTAACCACGTAGTGGTATGTGAGACATGTGGGGTCTGAGCGCATAGTTTTCAAGAATATAGAAGTTCGATAGAGCAAGTCAATGTCTATCAAGGATATAGACAAGGCAACGCTTTCTCAAACTTCTATAATGAAAACACAAAAAACCATCCTTTTTGGTCCTACAAAAGCACCAACATTCAAAATCCCCAACAACAAATTCAACAACTATTCATACCACACAAACAGAAGTCTTACAATCCACCTAGTTTTCAAAACCGGAGACCTTCATTCCAACCCAACTTCAATCAACCATACCAAAACCAACCTCAACACCTACCACCTCAAATTCAAAGCCCACCTAATGACTCAAGCTTGAGCAAAATTGAATCTATGCTTCTCCAAGTAGATCAAAAACAAGATTCAATGTTTGCTCAACTTCAAAAGAGTGATCAAGCTCAAAGTGCTGCCATCAATATGCTTGAAACTCAAATGGCCCAATTGGCTGCCTCTAATGCCCAAAGAAAACAAGGCCAACTCCCACCTCATGGTGAGCAACCGAGGGACACCGCAAATGCTATCACCCTTAGGAGTGGTACCACTTATACGGAACCTCAGCAACCCAAAGAACCAATAGTTGAGCCTACACAAGTAGAGAGCCAAAAAGAAACTCAACCATCCACCGCTAAGGAAGCGGAAAACAAATCTGAAAAGAAGGATGAATCTGAAAAGGAACCCATAAAAATTCAAGTTCCATTTCCCCAACGTCTGAGGAGAAATCATAAGGAAACCTAGTTCACTAAATTCATGGAAGTAGTCAAAAACCTCCAAGTAACGGTTCCCTTCACTGAATTAATCACTCAAATCCCTTCTTACACGAAATTCATGAAGGATATCTTGACTAAAAAGAGGACTTTAGATGATGTTGAAGTCATATCATTCACCGCTAAATGCAGTGCTTTATTGCAAAATAAGACCCCTCCTAAGTTAAAGGATCCTGGTAGTTTCTCTATACCTTGCACTATAGGCACCTACACAATTGATAAAGCTTTAAGCGATCTAGGTGCCAGTGTAAGCGTCATGCCCTATTCCATCTGCGAAAAATTGAATATGGGAATTTTTAAATGCACTAGTATCACTCTGCAAATGGCAGACCGTTCTCTAAAACAACCTATGTGAGTTTTAGAAGATGTGCCTGTTAGAGTAGGGAGGTTTTTCATTCTAGTCGATTTCATCGGGTTAGACATGGCTGAAGATTCGCAAATCCCTATCATTTAAGGAAGGCCATTTCTGCACACTGCGGAAGCAGTAATCGATGTCAAGAATGGAAAATTGACATTAGAAGTAGGTGATGATAAAGTCACCTACAACTTAAACAGTGCAATGAAGAGCCCTATGCTTGAAGAGCCTTGTTGTTTTCTTGACATTGTCGACTCAATTATTGATGAATCCCTGTATCCTTCAATAATTTAGGATCCTTTAGAAGCAATCTTATTGTTAGAGGATATCTCAGAGAACGACAATTTTGAGATCAGTGAGCTGGAAAAGGATCTGACTAGAAAAGAGATACCATCTGAAGAAGTTCAAGAGTTCATAAGCTTAATTGATACTCCTGCCAAGGCAGAAGTACATAAACCTGAACTTAAACCTCTTCCCTCAAATCTAAAATATGCCTTTTTAGATGAGTCTGAATATTGCCCAGTCATAGTGAGTGATATCCTAGATAAAAATCAGTTAACCTCACTATTGACTATCTTGAAGAAACATAGGAAGGCAATAGGTTATAAACTGGACGATCTGACTGGCATAAGCCCCGACTTTTGCATGCATAGAATCAACTTAGAAGATGGTCAAAATCTTTGTGTTCAAGGTCAAAGCCGTCTTAATCCCAATATGCAAGAAGTAGTCAAAACTGAAGTTATGAATTTGCTAGATGCTGGCATAATCTTTTTAATTTCTGACTCGAAATGGGTTAGCCATGTCCAAGTTGTTCCCAAGAAAAGAGGAACAACAGTAGTCAAGAATGAAAAGAATGAGCTCATCCCCACAAGGACTGTGACGGGATGGCGTATGTGTATTGACTACAAAAAGTTGAATCAATCAACTAGAAAAGATCACTATCCTCTGCCCTTCATTGATCAAATGCTGAGAGGTTAGCTTGCCACAAATATTTCTGCTATCTAGATGGTTACTCAGGATTTTTCCAAATTCCTATCCACCCTGAGGAACAAGAGAAAACCACCTTCACCTGTCCCTATGGTACTTTCGCTTATCGCAGAATGTCATTTGGCTTGTGTAATGCACCTGCCACTTTCCAGCGTTGCATGACTAGTATCTTTTCATATTTTGTCGAAACTATCATGGAAGTATTTATGGACGATTTTAGCGTCTATGGCATTTCCTTCGATAATTGTTTGACAAATCTATCCAGAGTACTAAAACGCTGTGAAGAAATCGACCTTGTTCTCAACTGGGAAAAGTGTCACTTCATGGTGAACGAAGGTGTAGTTTTAGGACACATCATTTCTGATAGAGGTATTGAAGTGGATCAAGCTAAAATCCAAGTTATTGAACAACTGCCACCACCTGCTAATGTAAAAGAAATCAGGAGTTTCCTTGGCCACGCCGGTTTCTACCGATGATTTATAAAAGATTTTTCAAAATTAGCCAAGCCTCTGACTGAGCTCCTTTTCAAGGATGCACCTTTTAAATTCACAAAGGAATGCCTTGAGGCATTCAACAAGATCAAACGTGCTTTAATCACCGCACCTATAATCGAGTCACCCGATTGGAATCTTCCATTCGAATTAATGTGCGATGCGAGTGATTATGTCGTTGGAGTTGTTTTGGGGCAAAGAAAGGAAAAGTTCTTTCATGCAATTTACTATGCTAGTAAAACCTTAGATCCTGCCCAAATCAACTACGCCACCACTGAAAAAGAACTTCTTGCCATTGTCTATGCCTTAGACAAATTCCGTTCGTACCTTATAGGATCGAAAGTCATTGTTTACACTGACCATGCTTCCTTGAAATATTTGCTTTCAAAGAAAGAGGCAAAACCTAGACTTATCCGATGGATCTTACTCCTTCAAGAGTTTGATCTAGAGATTCGGGATAAGAAAGGAGCAGAGAATGTAGTCGCTGACCATCTCTCAAGGATAAGATTAACTGAAATAGGATTACCAACGCCAATTAATGATTCGTTTGCTGATGATTCATTAATGGCAGTTGCAGACTCTTCTCCTTAGTATGCTGATATTGCCAATTTTCTTGTCAGTCGCCAGCTACCTTCTGACCTTTCTTATAACCAAAGAAAGAGATTTTTGCATGATGCAAAATTCTTTGTTTGGGATGACTCTTATCTTTTCAATCAGTGCTCAGACGGTTTGTATCGACGATGTATCCCTCAGTGGGAAGTTAGAGGAGTTTTAGAAGGATGTCACTCATCTGCTTATGGTGGTCATCATGGTCTGTCCAAGACCGCAGCCAAAGTCTTACAATTCGGGTTTTTCTGGCCCTCGATGTTTAAAGATTCCAAAGACTTTGTTATGGCTAGTGACGCTTGTCAACGAATGGGTCAAATATCCAAAAGACATGAAATGCCTCAAAACGGTATATTAGAAGTCGAAATATTCGATGTCTGGGGTATTGACTATCAAGGACCATTCCCTTCTTTTAACGGAAATCGTTATATCTTAGTCGCTGTCGACTATGTTTCTAAGTGGGTAGAAGCAATTGCCACTCCCACCAATGATGTTAGAATTTTGATACGGCTATTTAAGAAGATCATTTTTCCGCGTTTTGGTGTACCCAGAGCCGTGATAAGTGATCGAGGAACTCATTTTGGAGAAAAGCAGTTAGACACTCTTCTTGCCAAATGTGGTGTGTACCACAGACGAGGATTGGCCTATCACCCTTAGACCAGCGGTCAAGTAGAAGTTTCAAACAGAGAGCTCAAAACGATTCTTCAGAAAGTAGTCTCAAGGTCTAGAACTTATTGGAGTAATAAGCTCGATGACACCTTATGGGCTTATCGTACATCTTTCAACACCCTGATTGGGACATCTCCCTATCGATTGGTTTATGGAAAGGCTTGTCATCTTCCTGTCGAGTTAGAGTACAAAGCTTACTGGGCTATCAAAGAACTCAACTTAGACACTAAGCTTAGCGCTGATAGACGACTTTTGAAACTCAATGAGCTAGAAGAATTTCGTTTACAATCTTATGAGAATTCTAGGATCTACAAAGAGAAAATGAAGCGTTAGCACGACAAGAGGATAATTAGAAAAGAATTTAATGTCGGTGACCAAGTACTTCTTTTCAACTCCCGTTTGAAAATTTTTCCGGGAAAACTTCGATCACGATGGTCTGGACCATTCACTGTCACATATGTTAGCAAGTACGGCTATGTGGAACTAATGACTAGCAATGGTGAAAAATTCAAAGACAATGGACACAAACTGAAACTCTACTATAGCAATTCTATCATCGGATGCTTAGATATTGTCTATATGGAGCGTCAATCCCCAACCCAATGATTTCATAGAAAAATTCGTCAAGCAAGACGTTAAACAAGCGCTTCCTCGAGAGGCAACCCTGTTTTTCCTTTTTTGCATTTTTATTTTTTGCTTTTTCCCTTTTACGTTGTTTTGGTAGATTTACTTTGTAGATGAAAGAGTTTTTGAAGAATCTATGAAGACCTTCCTTGTCAAGTCCAAAAGACTAGCTTGGGGGAGTCTGCGCTGGCTAGTAAGCTTCATTCTTCTTTCATTTTTCCTTTCTTCCCATTAGGCATCTCGTTGCATATTTAGTCTTTGTGCTCACATTGAGGACAATGTGATGTTTAGCTTGGGGGAGGGATTGCATTTTCCCATTTTGCATTTTAGTTATATTTTTCAAATTTTAGAAAGAGAAACTTTTACAGAGAAACTTTAAAACTTTGAACACATTTGAATGCTTTTCATGCCTTGCTTGCTTGTTATGCTATCATGTTATATTTCCCAAACTTAGAGCTTTCAAACCACAATGATTCAATATTCATTGAATTGTGCATACATGGGGAAGTCTTGTACACAGTAGGCATGGGATGAATATATAGATGAGTACGCTTGATCTTGACATTTGGCAAGTTACATATATTGTAAGGTAGAACCTTCTTAGACTGGTACATCTATACCCAGTCTCATTTAGGTGTGTGTAGTTCTCCTTGTGATGTGTGTCATGTCAAAACGCATAAGTATGGTTTTCATTTCATTCCTATAAGCATTGCATTCATGATTCACTATGATTTGAAGCCTTTTTCACTTTGAATTACACCTCAAAATTAGCCCCTTCATACAAATGCTTCACAAAAATAATAGCTACAAATAAAAACTGCCTACCTTTTGAGCTAGTAGCTAGACTATGGTGTATGGGTGCTCTTTTGAGAAGATTTGTTCTTATCTGACAAAGTGAATTTGGAGAATGGAATTGTTCAAAAAGTGATGTTCAAAAAGAAAAGAAAAGAAAAAAATAGAAAAAAAGAAAAAAATCTGAAAATTGAAAAAAAAAAAGAAAAAATAAGAGAAGATGTTGTGAGTATCTCCAGAAAATGTCAAATCAATAGAAGGAGTTTACCCTAGTGTTTCGTGTGTAATAAGCCAATATGTTCCTTCTGGCTTCGTTATTTGTCTTGTGGGAATTAATCGGAAGTTTGGATTGAGTATTCATTTATCATTGGTCAGTTGCTAGCTCATTCTAACCTTCACATGACCATAACTATTTGTCCACCTTTCACCCATTTCCCAAAGCCTTCTTCATTTCTTTTTTTGGTTTCTTTTCTATGTGCATTGTGATCTTTGACTTGTGTTTTGAATTGTTTACCATATTAGACTGCGGACACATTTTCATAAGTCGTAGATAGGTGAGTGTCTCAAAAATAATTACACATAAAGAAATCACCTTTTACATACATGAGTGTTTGAGTGTGCCGTGAGAGTCCATTTGTCAAAAGATCACGCAAGAGCCGAAATTCTACAGTGAAACTCTTTGTGCTACGCCGTTATGTAAATCTCAGCCATGTTTATGTATCATGCTTGCCCACGCTGTTCTTGGGTTATGATTCATTATGTTTTCAAAGTTTTACGTTGAGATTGGTTTCTTGATGGTGTAGTAGCCAATGCTTGCAACCTTGTCCTAGTATTGTTTGTTATGTTTGCTTGAGGACAAGCAAAGGTTTAGCTTGGGGAAGTTTGATAAGTGAATATTTGAATGATTTTAACCCCCACTTTAGCTCGGTTTTGTATGTCATTTGTGCTTTGTTAAGCCACTTTATGAGCTAATATCGTCTTCTAGGCGACTTCCTATGTTCTAACCTGTTTTGTAGGGAAAGTGACGTTTCTACGCCCTTTTTCTATACTTTCGAGCATTTGCCTAGAACCTGACGATTTGAAGAAGAAAGCTTGACCATGTCAAAGGCATTTCAAGAAGGTTCACTAATTCAAAAGAGAGAAGAAGTAAAGACGATATCGCAGTTGTCGGAAGATCAATCAATTGGGCGGAAGAATTCATCGCCTTACATCAAACCCTATCAACAAACCCGATTGAAGAGGTCAAGGGGGATGATGGAAGTCAAGTCAAAGCAAAGGGAGATGAAATGTTAGTCAAAAGCTTCTAGATGACCACTTACCCGATCGGGTAAGGGTGTATCCGATCAGGTAAGTGTGCTGCTTCGAGAAAAATGCTTCAACTTCCTATTTTTGTCCTATATGTTTAATGCTCGACCTCTTCTCCACGAAACCCTAATGCTGTATATAGATGCTCCAACCCCTCTTCTCAACACACAACTCACAACAAACTCTTACACAACATCTCCTTTCTTCTTACATTTTCTCTTTAGTTTAGTCTTTCTAGTTTAGATCATTTTCTTCGTTTGTCTTTTGTTCTTAGTTTATTTCTTTCCATTTCACATCAAAACCTTAGTTTAGATCAATAAGAATTTCAATCTTTGTAATCTATTTTGTTGGGAACAAGAGTTGTAATTCAACGAACGATTACTCTGTGCAAGGGAATTCTATTATTGTTATCGCTTTCGTTGTTGATCGTCACCTAGGTATTCCTAATTTATCCTTTGTTTAAAGTTCTTTATGTTCCTTATTTGATTGTTGTTTTCTATTCATATTATTCTAGATTCATTTTTATGTTGTTATAATCGTAGTTTCATTTCCTAGATTGTCAAATAGCGTCGTTATTATCGCCACATAGAGAGTCTTAGATTATTGTCAAAAAACCAACTAAATATGTCTCTCCTAGTTTCATTGTTAATATCATCTTAGACATAAACATTATCATGAGTGAGTAGTCACCTTTCTAGGGTGTAGGGTAGCCATCTTGGATTGATTAAAAGATGATAATTGGATAAAAGAAATTGTGCTTTAAAAACATTGTGTCTATGCATGTTTGGACTTTAACGATAGTTGACGATTCCTGATCAAAATCATTGACTAGTATGGAATTCTTTTCCAAGGTAGAGATACGAGAATTGAATAGACAAAGCATGACATGGTGGATTAAGACATAGTAAATCGCCTAAAAGCCTGCTAGACCATCTGATCTATGATTGTAATGAACACATCATTCTTACGAACTCACAATGAATTATTTGCTTGTCCTAAATCCAATTTCATCAATATGTCAATCTACATGTGTGAACCTACTTCCCTAGATGCTTCTCATTATTGTGATTTCATCATGTGCTTTATTGTTTTCATTTTAGTTTGCTTTTATTTTGTTTTTATTTATGTTCTTTATTAGTTTAGAATTCAAAACCTCAAAACATAGAAAATCGTTAGATAAAACTCAATTGTGAGACAATTCACAATCCATAGGAAACACCATCTCCCTGAGGATCGACCCCTACTTCCCTAATTACATTAATTTGTTATGATCTGGGTAATTTATCTTTGTATCGAGCTCGCGACAAGCACGATCAAATTTTGGCGCTGTTGCCGAGGAGCACGGTTTAGTTTTCCTTTTTCTTGTGATTTTTATCGCAATCAGTTTTATATAGTCTTTTAGGAACCCAAATTCCTTTAGACCTCTCTTGATTTTTCATCTTAGCTTTCCAATCTTATGCCCAGATCTTCTAGACTAGGGACCCTTATCGCTTTAGACCCCGAACTAGAAAGAACTCTGCGTAGGAAACTAAAGCTATTCAACGAAATTTCAAAAGCTTCTGATATTTCAAGTTTAGATCGTACTCGTGAGAAATACTCGGATATCTTACCTAATCATGAAGGAGAAGAAGTTCCATTCTCATCTCCATTTCCAAAAACCAATCAAAGGTAGGCCATGCCCAGACCTAGACAGGCCATGATCAAGCAACAATAGCAACAACAGCAACAACCCAAGCACCAACAGCCAGCACAACAAGGTCCAAAGTCAGCCAAAATCAGAAAGGATCCACAAAGACCAGTATCGGTTCTAGACCAGATATCGTACAAAAATTGTCCAAGAATGGGCTCCAAATTATTTTCGCATCTAGTTGAGGCTCTTAGCTACCAAAAAGTCCAGGATAAGTTTTCCTAATTGTCCTTGGAAGTTCATGAAAAACAGCCCACAAGTTGATGAGTCATTCTGAAGAGCCAGGCAGGTTTCAAGACCAACAAGTGAACAAAGGCTTCTTATCTTTGCATAACCCTCAGTAGCATTAATAAGGACGTTGGGAAGACCCTCGAAGTCCCCCTCAAGGCTCCATTTGTAGCTGCAGACAGCCAAGACAAGCTCCAGAAAGAAATTGCTCACATTGCCATTTCAGGAAAGGGACAAGTTTACTTTTTCATTGCTTTTCTGTTGAAGTTGCAGTCTCACTAAGCTCCTCTTATTAGTAGACTTTTGTATCTCTTTTGTTGTCATTGTAAGGCTCATTTCAAGCCCTTAGATGTAGCTTTATGTTGTGTGGTAGAGATCTTATGTAATGCTCTATATAAAGAGCCTCTTGATGTAAACAGAACTCAGAATGCTTAAATGAAAAACCAGAGTTCTTACTCTATCATTTGTTAACCTCTTCCAGTCTTGGTTAGCTAAAAATCCTCAACAAACTTGTGTTAGTCTTAGTTTGTTGGCTTAAGCTTGAGTCATTCACTTGTGCTAGTCTTAGTGGGTGAGTTTTGCTTAGGATTCACTGCATTTGAGACTGTCTATGCTTACCTTGACTGTTATGAATACATGGTTTTCTATATTGTTAATTGTTTACTTTGTGTGTCTTCTAATCCTGTTATAACCCCTAGTTTGGTGTATCAAGTGCATTGCCTCAAATTCAGAACTCACACCATTGTTTTTCATTGTGCTCAACTCATCTTGCTCGCGGGTGTAAAAAGTATATCCATTAATAGCAAAACTGCTGAAAAACGTGG